>APFE031377729.1:17755-123286 GCA_000404065.3 Pinus taeda
CTGGGGAGACCGAAGTTCAAACCTCATTGAGTACAATGACCTGCTGCGGTGGTGACTAGAGAGGACTAGAGGGGCGGATTCCCCTTTCCCGTGCCCCCTACTTGCAGGTGGTTGGTTATGCTCTTGGTGTTATAGTGGCACCTATGAGGTTTGATCCCGTGTCTCCCCTAGATTAGGCTGCTGCGGTGGCGACTAGAGAGGACTAGAGGGGCGGATTCCCCTTTCCCGTGCCCCCGACTTGCAGGTGGTTGGTTATGCTCTTGGTGTTATAGTGGCACCTATGAGGTTTGATCCCGGGTCTCCCCTAGATTAGGCCTGGCAGTTACCGATTCACCATGTGGTTATAAAATAATAAATAAATTAAAGATAAATAAGTATTTTAATTTAATTTATAAATTAAATAGTTTTTGTTGGTTAAGTTTTGAGATAATTGTAAGTTTAATTATGGTTTGAGAAACCATAATCTAAAGATATTTAAGTATAATTTATTATTGTCTATTTTACATCTTATGAATTCTAAAATTAAATATTTTAATTTATTTTTTTTCATTAAAAAAAAGCAAGATTTTGTATTAATATCAGGTGGGTTGCAATATTACATAGATTTTGTATTAATATCAGGTGAGTTGCAATATTACATATAATTTGGTAGAAACTAGAAGCATAAACATAGACTTAAAAAGTCTATAAACAGTTATCATAAAACATTACCTCTTAAAAGTAGTACAAGGAGGGAAGAATAGAGATATGTGACAAAACACTAGAAATATGTATGAAATCAGTATATAGACCAAAAGTTAGGCCAGAGTGAGATAAATCCCTGTTGGTATAGGAACATCACCTATAAAAGCTGAAAAAACATGCTTTCCAGAGGTCAATGTGAGTGATCCAGTGGCCAGAAACAAAAAGGAGAAGCAAAAAACAAGGAGAGAAAGAAATAGAATAAGATAACAAAAAGGAGAAGCAAAAAACAAGGAGAGAAAGAAATAGAATAAGATTATGTTCCAGGAAGGGAAAAATCCTCAATCTGGGAAGTGATATCACCCATAAGAATGTTCATTTTCCATTTGCACAATTGAATTAGTAGCCCTTTCTTTGACAAACTGTCTGCATGAGCATTTTGTGATTTGTCCACATGTTGAATAGAAAAATCATTTTTCCTTTTCCAGAAAAAATCGATTTTGTTCAACCATCCTATGAACATTTGAATTTTTATGGAAAGTTTGCCAATGACATGATCAATAATGATTTTAGAGTCCCCATAGATATGAAGAGCCGAAATGTTTAGGAAGGTACTAATATATAGGAGATCGAAAGAGCCATTGCTTCTGCTTTGTTGTTTGTGCCTTTTCCACCATTCTAGTGAATGGATAAATTTTTATGTTCATTCATGGAAATAAATATACGGCAAACACAAATCCCATTTTGGGCTGCCCCATTGAAAAAAGCCCTAGGGAAGTACTATTGAGAAATTTGATGTTTCTTGATCTTTTTTTTTTTTTTTTTTTTTTTTTTTTTTTTTTATTTAATTATTATTGTATGATCTTTTAATTATTTTGTTAAATATAATAAATTATAATTAATATACTAAAATTAAAGATAAATGTAATTTATAAAATAAATTTAAACAAACTAAATAAATATTTATTTTTTAAATTTGAAAAAATTATAATTCCAAATTTGAAAAAATAATTATAAGAATTTTTTAAATTACTTTAAAGATAGTGAATTGAAATTAAAATATAAAATAAAAAAAAATATAAAAAACAAAATTTTGTTTTATCTAACAAAATAAATTAACATAAATATTAAATTTGGCCATTTTTAATTGGTTTTATTAGTTATTACTCATACCCATCTTTATACTTTACTTTTTAATAGAAACTTGAAGTAAATAATTGAAATTTCAAAAAAACAAAAATTTATACTTTATTTTTTTTAATAGAAATTTGAAGAAAATAATTGAAATTTCAAAAAGGCAAAAAGATAAAAAGGAAATTTTGTTTTACTTAACAAAATAAATTAACATGTGGCAAGGCCAAAAGATTGGGGAGGATGGGGGATAAAAAGTCTTCCCGATTTCACCGTATCGTTGACTGCAAAATCTGGCTGGAGACTTATAAAGATGGAAAACTTATGGACAAGAGTGGTGAAAAGGAAATACATAGACCCAGTTCCTCTAGAAGAATGGATTAGGAATCTAGCAAAGGAAAAGAAGAATGTTTCGATGATAGGGAAAGAAACTGTGGAGTCCTTCAAAGTGATTGAACAAGGACTAGCATGGAAGATTGGAAACAGAAGGAATTTAAAGATAGGGAGGGACCTGTGGGTAGGATGCAATGAGAATTATGCTTTATCCCCTGGGTTAATCAGGCACTTAGAAAGTAAAGGCATACTCATCCTAAATCAAGTGGAAAAATTTGGTCACTCAACTATGTGGGGACAAGCTTGGAAAAATGGAGAAGATTTAGATCTAGAGAAAAGATGGTGGAATGAATGGAAATCATATACTCAAGAACTTTCCAGATCAAACGTCAGATTAAAAGACAACATGGATCAGCTGCTCTGGGCCCATGCAGAAACTGGAGAGTACTCTCCAAAAAGTGGATACAAATTCATCATGTCCAGGAAAGGTTGGGGAACTCCGGAATGGTGGACGAAGCACTTATGGAAGCTTAAATGTCCGGCAAAGGCTAGACTGTTTTTTTGGTGTACTTTAAAGAGAAAAATTCCAACTTGGGACATCCTTCAGTCAAGATACATGTATGGTCCAGGGAGATGTACCTTATTCAAGTCTGAAGCGGAATCCATCAACCATCTCTTCCTAAATTGCTCAAAAACCAAAAAGATATGGGGGGAGGCAGAGAAGTTGATGAACAAAAGGGTGGAATGGGGAGGTGAAAATCTAATAGAGGTTTGGGAAAAATAGTGGCAACAATACCCCGAAGGGAATATGCAGAATCTACCCCTCATTATATGTTGGGCGGTATGATTGCTAGAAATAGGAGTATTTTTCAGGATAAGGAAACTTCGGCCGCTATCACAGCAATACAAAGTGTCTCCATCTATTCGAGTATCCCAGAACCAATGGAGAATAAATCTCAAAGACAAAACAAAGATGTCCACATAAAAGAGGACACTCCATGGGCTTTTTTTTATGGTGCCTCACAAAACAACAGGGCAGGAGCTGGAATAGTTATCCATGTAAATGCAACCCATATCCTCAAAGCCTCAGTTGGACTAGGGACAGGAACAAACAACTTTGCAGAAATGTCAGCTTTGAAGTTACTTCTCTGTCGGCTCATTCAAAGGAACATCATCACAATTCAGATCTTTGGAGACTCTCTTAACGTTATCAATTGGGTCAATGGGAAAAGTTCATGCAAAAATCAAATTCTGAAATCTTTGCTAGAAGAAATTATGGTATTAAAAACATCTTTTAACAATTTCTCTTTATATCATATTTACAGGGACAGGAATGATACAGCCGACAAGCTTTCTAAAGATGGTCTGTAGCAGAATCTGGGCAGCTAGAAAATCGTAGAAGAAAACCAGGGACAGGTTCATACTTCGGATCAGCCGCCTCATTCATGAGCTCAGGGACAACATTTTCACTTTTTTGATATGTCATACTTATTACACAGACTTTATTATGAAATTTCGGTAAAAAACTGGAGTTTGGACACCTCACAACTTATATAATTATGTAAGGGTTGTTTTCCTTTTTTGAGGAGACTCGTCTATATGATGGTTTTATTGTTTCCCTTTCTTGGAAGGGCTGAGGTGGCTCTTTTTTGTTTTTCAGCTGTCTTTTTTTTAGATCAGTTGGTCCTTCATGATGGTAGGACGCTTTTTTGATTGCATGGGCAGTCAGTTAGTCCTTCATGATGGTAGGACGCTTTTTTGATTGCATGTGCAGTCAATCAGCAACATCTGAAATGCACAAGCATTTGCAAAAAAAAAATAAAAAAATAAAAAATAAATAAATTAAATTAAATAAAAAATTAACACAAATATTAAATTTGGCTATTTTTAATTTGCTTTATTAGTTATTACTCATACCATCTTTATATTTGTTTTAGAGAAACATGAAATAAATAATATTTAAGTCCTTTTACAATATCATTATCACCATGCTATTATAAATAATTTTAATTATATATATATATATATATTATATATATAATATATATTATGGGATTATGGAATAGATACCATTGAAGTTATTTACTAGCAATTGTACCAAATGTTGTAATGGAAATGCTGTAAGGCAGTGGCATAGGAAAAGGTAGCATTAACAGTGAAAGTGACAACAATTACAACATCTGGAGAAAAAATCATGGGCGTGGTTAATGCTCAAAACCAATTCAACAATTTGAAACATTTTGAAAGTATACAAAAGAGTAGGAAATAGTAGCATTAACATTGAAAATGGCAACTGCAACATCTGGAGAAAAAATCATAGGTATGGTTAATACTCAAAACCAATTCAACAATTTGAAACATTGTGAAAGCATAGAAACTATTAAAAGCTTTGTTTCTCTATTGTATAAGTCAAATACAAAACAGAAGGAAAAAATACAAAAAATCAGTAAATTGAAACCATAATGCATACGGGCCAACGGTGACTGCAAATTGAAACCATAATGCATACAGACCAATAGTGACTGCACAATGTCATCCTACAATTAAAACCTTGCACCATGTCATCCTATAGTTGGAATCTCATTGTTTTGCAGGATTTCATTTTCCATCCTCAATTGAGAGGAGAGGGAACATTAGCAAATTCATTTCCTTCTAAACCAACTTATTACATATGATAGATTTTGACAATAAAAGCCAAAATCAATTGTCCTAATAAAATCACCCACAAAAATAAATACTATATTTTTCTAATAATTTAAAATGATTAGTTTATAATAATATTATTTTAAAATAAAACTTATAAAAAAATTAGTTTAATAGACAATTTTTAGCCTCATGTCCAAATATATTTCGGAGTGCATTTGCCTTTTACAAATTAAGAAAATTGTAATCTTCAATGGCTAATTATATTATACATCCATAAAGTTTTTAATAAAATAAAATCTCTTTTTATATTAAAAATACAATTTAAACATTTAAACATTAAAAACTCACTTACTCATTATATTATACATTCATAACATTTCCAATTGGTTAAATATCTTTTTACATTAAAATATATACAATTGAACATTAAAAACTCAGTCAGAAAATCATGTCATCAAAATCCAATACAAATAGACCTAATCTAACTATACATTCAATAATATATTTTAATTTTAGTGCGAAAACTTCGAGTCCTCACTTGATGTAGAGGAAGTCTTCTCGTAGACTTTGTGTTATCATTGATAGGTCCAAAAGACTTCATCTACAACATATTTTAAACAATAAAAGAAATCAAACTCTCACCAAAAAAATTATCACACCCTAAAAACAAAACAACAGAAGGGCACAGGTTCGAAAATCGATAGGCGTTGTACACTTTGCCTGCCTTCTTTTCATGCCAAAACGACAGACTTCAAGTTTTGGTTATAGACACGGGAACCATGTTGTACCCGCTTCTGAAATTTTCAAGAACTCCTGGACATTGATGGCACCTCAAATTATTGAAACTTCAACCACCTGGATATATCTCTGCAAATCACTTTACGTATGGTTGATCCAATTGTCCGACTACTTTCTGAACCATTCAAAATATATGACTCCAGTCTCCAGGAGATTTCTTATAGTCGACGTAAAAGTAGGGCCGGTTTCGTTTCAGTTTTTTCAGTTCGAAAGCTGCATATGGTTTTGTTGATGCTCTGTTGATTCTCCATTTGTGGAAGGGATGAGTTGGCAGACCATGCTCTTCAAAAGTAGAGTTTAGTCTTATCACGATGAACAGACTTTGATCACGAGCGCAAAGTGTCGTCATGGGTTTAAATATGACAGACAGTCGCTGGCAAATATGACAGTGCAAGACTGCGACATGGATTATTTTGGGGCATGTAAACATAGCCGGGGGCCGCGAATCCGCGATGAAATCTTGGTGTTCACTTGGGAGAATGTATTAATGTCGTCGTCTTAAAAGCAGTGTCCTCTTTTCGAGTAACAAACAAAACAAAATCTCATCAATTGGCTCGTAGCAGAAATTTGGATAAACAGAATTTCAGTGACAGAACACAAATGGAAGTGCTCACTCTGCATTTTGCAATTTAACGATGGGGTGAACAGTACCTCAACATCAGGGGAGGGAATGTGTAATTGATATCAGACGGACATGGATGGTAGCATTAAATTTTTTTCCAAACCCTTTTAATTGATACGTTGGAATCATGTACTTGTCAAATTAGTCACTTCAAAGCTTAAATTTAAATTACATGTTTTTATTCTCAGTTTTGATGATGGCACTTTATCTTATTCACTCATTTAAGGCGTTTATAGTTGGGTTAAGATACAGAAGATGTAATATAAGAAATAGAATAGATAAGATGATGTGTAGGTTTTAGATGTAATATAAGAAATATAATTAATAAGCACATAAAAAATTAATACTTACAATACAACAATGTTCTTAATCATGGATATTCTCTTTCATTTCACTATGAATATTATTAACGTGTAAACACGAATTGTTGCAATACCATGGCTTATCATTACCACATGCCCAAAAACCATAACTCATTTCAAAATCAAAATATTTTATAAATATTTTATTGCCCTAAGAGGTGCTCTCCATATGGTAGAGATGCCTTATGATAGAGATGTTGATGTTTAACATTGTGATTAAGTCAAATTACATAATAAAATGAAATGAAATGAAATGATTAATGCATTGTAAACCTTTTAACTAGTCAAATTAAATATAAAAATAACAAAATAAAAACAACCCATAAAATAATAATAATAATGGCTCACGGTATTGACAAATGGTATTGAGAGCCCATGGTATTCAAGTGGAATATAACCTCTTTAAAGGGGGAAATTAAACCTACCTAGATTCATTTCAACTTTGGATCTACCAATCTCTTGAGATGAAAACCTTTTTTTTAGTGACAAAAGATTTGGTCAAGCGTATTTGAAGGCGTAAATTAAACCTACCTAGATTCATCTTAATTTCCACAGAGTTTCAATCTAGATCAAAATTAAACCTACCTAGATTCATCTTAATTTCCACAGAGTTTCGATCTAGATCAAACTCTATTCCCTGACAACAGATTAATGGGCGCCCTTAGGATTAAGAGGAATACATCAAAATTTCATAGGGAACTCGATTAGCACCCTTAGTATTAAGAGGAATACATAAAAATTCATAGGGAACTCGATTAGGGAATCACCTCTCTTATGAAATAATTTGTGTTTATATCAATCTCTCAAGAGCCCTTTTAAAAGAAATAAAGCTTATTTTCTAAGATGAGGCATGGACACAAAATATATACTAGGAGCATATTCCCTCTAGTTGCCAAAAATTCCATGAGCATGGGCATCTCTATCGAGATTGCCCTCAGAACACTATGTCATCATCCAATCCCCAACCGCAATAAGGCATGGATAATCAAGGGTTTACTAGGGTAAGCTCCAGAAAAAAACAAGTTAAGAAGAATCAACATAAACATGCCTCATCAAGCCAAGCTAATAGGAATAAACTCGATATACTAGGGTAAGGCCTAGAGGATTAAGAAAAGGAAAATTTTGAATAGGAAATCAACAATTGCAGTGAAGCATCAACTCAACCCACCTCTTGGGAGGGGGAGCCAATCCTTACCAAAAACCCTAGCTCCAACACACTGGGAATGCGGGATGTTGAAATTGAGCAAGGGGATGACAAAGTATTAAATAAGGAAGAGTCCATTGAAATTCTCTTGGGACATAAGGACCTCAACAAAATAGCTAAGGTGTGGGAGAAGAATGGGATGGAGGCCATACCAGAGGAATATCTATAGACAATAAAGGCGATATACCTCTATCAAGAGGAACTAAATCAATTCATAGAAAAAAGGAAGTATAGAGATCTCAATCAAATTGGCATTAAGTCCAATTTTCGGGTAGATCAATACAACCCTAAGGGATCAAGACAAAAGCGCTAAAGGAAACTAACCATCCAAATACTACAATATCTTGGGGCGCGACTAATAAATGAAGGCAAGGTAAGAGCCCTAATCCTAACTCACAAAGTTTCTCAACTAAGATAATCTCATGGAATATAAGAGGTCTTAATGGACCCACAAAAAAGAGACTCCTAAAATAAAAAATTATGATCAATAATATAGAAATTGTTTTCCTCCAAGAAACAAAAGTGGGTTTAGATACAATTCCCTCCTTACACAAGTAATTTAGGAAGGTTTGTGGGAGTTTTTCCAATGTTGCATGAGGAACAAAAGGTTGATGAATCTAAAAATAACAATCTCTACACCTAGTAATTTAGATGTTGTTTTTCAACTCATCAGGTCTATTGAAACCTTATGTCACTAACATCTACGGACCTCACTGAGCAAAGGAAAAGATCAAAATGCTAGAAACCCTAAAGAAAATGCAGGAAGCTCTCCCAAGTACCCACAGGTTCATAGGAGTGACTTCAATATGATCACTAACTTGAATGAGAAAAAATCAGCCTCAAAAAAATAGATAGAGATGTGGAGGCCTTCAAAGAAACCATAAACATTTTGGAAATGGTGGGTGTGGAAACCTATAATAGAATCTTCACCTAGAACAACAAGAGAGGAGGAGAAAGGCAAATTGCCTCAAGATTGGATTTTTTTTCTCATCTCAGAATACATCCTCTTGGCTAACTATAAAATTGAAGGAATAATCCTCCCTCATGTAGGTTCGTATCACTGACCAATAGTGTTGGATATTCAACTACTTGCTGGTGAGCCCTGGTATTGCACCAAGAGTGATGCAACTCCCAGAGGCTCCTCATCTCCATTTATCAACCCGGGGTTCGTACAAACTTCAAGGTGACAGTGTTGTATACACAGTAGATGGAATTCTACTCATTCCACCCTCAACTAGGTCATTTCATCATTAGGGTTCCAAGACTATTCTTCTACTGAATTAGGGGGAATTAACTACTGAAATTGCAATTCAAAAGCAAGCCCTAGTGTATAAAAAGTAAATTCTTCCCATCCAAGATATCATCCAAGATCAATTTCTAAAAGGAAATTTTTGAATATCTCTTGCAAAAAGCTAATTGGTTTATTATGTGCTTCAAGCGTCGTTACTGTATACTTCATAAACGGTTCACTTTCAACTCGAATCTTATAGTTTATGCCCTTGTAGGGAAGACATAAATGGGACAAATCATTAGCAAAATATCTTTACAACTTGCTAGATAATCTCTACTCGGAAGTAACCCACCACGTTTTTTTAATGTATCTTCAATTTTTACTAGTGTCGATCATCTTAGAAGTATGCATAATGGGTACTCGTTGGATGTGGAATTTAATTTTGTAATCCAACAAGTGTCTACACTTGAAATTTGAGTAAACCTATAAGGATATAATCCAAAAATACAATAAATAAATAAGTAGTTATCTTTTTTTCCCTCCAAAATATGTAACTCTTATTTTATTACTTTTACTATTATTTTATTATTTTTCCTTAGGAGGTCACTTTTAGGCTAAAATTTCCTCTAATCCAGATTCCAATAATAATGAAGGAGGAAGGCCACACAGATTTATTTTGATATCTTCGCAAGACATTAAAGGAAGAAGGGAGTTGGAATTTGTCATAAAGGAGGGTGAGACAACCATGTCTCATAAATGTCACAAGGAGAAATAATTGTTGAAGAGAGTAGAAAAGAAGGATGGAAGGCCTCATGTGTCTAAAACTGATATGTTTTATGTAAATGCATATTTCATAGTACCCAAGGTTGAGCAGAACATCCAAGAAGTCTTGAGTTGGTTGAAGGATATTGTGACAGATATTTTGACAGGGAGATCACATGCAAGTATGGAACTTGTTGAAGGTGAATTTGCAGTTTATAGGAGTTGCATGGAAGAGGCGGCCACACAATGGTGTCCATCCATTATGGAGTATTTGGAAAAATAACATGACGAAAGAACTATTGGGATTTTGGAAAGGAGGCAAATAATGCTGCCAAGATATGAAGGAGAAGAGGAGAGCAATGAGACTAGTTTGTCGCGGGAAAATTTATTTCATTCGCAACCAAGCGTTATAGGGTAGTGAACAATGATAGAGAGTTGCCAACAATTTTTGATTCTGCATTCTATTTAATATTGTATTGATGTAAAAAGATGGAAGTTTTATGATGAAATAGAGATTGAAGCCCTAAAGGTATTGACAAGGTTTTCTAGCTAGAATGGTGGCAGTGATCTCCAAAGGAAAGAGATGGTGGTTGCATGCATTCACAAAAATCTAATACGAGCAGTATAAATAATGGAATTTAACATAAAGAAAGAACCCTAGAGATCCAAAATCCTAAGCCTAAAATATGAAACACCATAAGTTAGGCCTTGAAGTGGTTAGTTGGTACATCATCTTCTCAGAGCACAAGTTTTGCATACAATCTTTGTTAGAGCCACATAATAGTTTGTTAGAAAGAAATATATTAGAATTAAAACTTGTGACTAGGGTTAGGGTATTCCATGGCAACCATTGGGCCTTCAAATTGACAAAAATAATCACTTAATCCCTCAAAATAACCTCAAAGGTTTAGGACCTGAAAATCATTAAAAATTTTCCATGAAGATAAAGAATCGTTAAGTCAATGGAAGAGGTGGGTGGCCACTGAAGGGGATATACTTAACTCAAAATAATTTTCACCCACATCCTTTGTGATTACATAATTCCCATATCAGAGTGCAATGAGTTTCCTATGGTGGCCTGTGAGGTGATATTTTTGTAAATGCAACTACACTTTATCACCAACTTGAAACTTGCATGGAACCAAATGTTGGTCATGTTGTTGCTTGTATTTGGCATTGGATTTTTACCTGATATCATGAAACTATTGTTGGAGGTGTTGGATCTTTCCAACAAATTTTGCTACTCTATATGCCTGAACCTAGGCATGAGAGGATTTTGTCAGTGAAGATCCAACGGGTAGAGTTATGTCAATTAGGGCCAATGGTTAGATTTCCAAGCACACTTGAAAAGGACTTTGACCAATAGAATTGTGGAGTGCTTCGTTATAGCTATGTTGAACACATGGAATGATTTCATACCATTTATGTGGATACTTGGATTTGTATGTGCACAAGATATACACAATCATCCAATTGACCACTTCTATTTTCCCATCTATTTGAGAATGAACGGAGGTCAATTTGGTAAACTTGGTATCCATCAAATACTATAGGTTGGATGAAAATGTACTAAGGAGCTTTCCATCCCTATTTGAAATAATGATCCAAGGTAACCCAAAATAAATCCAAACACACTCAAAGAAGAGTTTAGAAGTGGATTTGTTTGTTATACTCTTCTTGTATGGTGTTAAAATGGACAAATTAGAGAACTAGTAGACGATCATAGACACACAATTTTCACCATGTTTGGTGGAGGGAAAAATTGACATGTAATTCATGGAGACTAATTCCTAGGGCTTGTCTGGGGTAAGTAGAGGAGTGTATAGCTCTTTATTCCTAATGCTTGGTTTAACAATGTCAAAGATAATGTATGATGTGATACACTAATAGATGTTTTGTCCAAGCTTTGGCTAGTAGAAATACTTCTAAAGTAATTTTATTGTCTTATCCACAAGAAAGTGCAATGCCACTTGACTATAATGTGCCTCCAAAATAAACTTCACACAATCACTTGAAGGAACACAAAGGTGGACTAGGTAGCACAAGAGCCCATCTTAGAGGTGGAAGTCTAGAACTTGTTTTCCTACAATTAATATCTGGTATGTAGTAAAAAAGTAAGAGTCATTCTTGTCTAATTGTGGCCACTCGAAGGTCTCGTTCCTGCAAGAGTTAAGAATTTTGGTTAGCACCACAACTAGGGACCAACTAAGGTTGTTTATAACATGATTTGTGTTGTCCTTCGTGTATTTGATGTTCAAGTGGAATTGTTGCAGGTATTTGGACCATTTTTTATGGTAGTCATTCTATAACTTTCCTTGTGTTCAAATGAATTGTAGAGGCCTTGTATTAGTGGGGATGATTGTATCCTTCCCTAGAATATAATTCTTTCACTTTCAACATGCCTATGCGATGGAGTAAATCTCCTTGTCATAAGTGGGGTATATATACACAATATCAGAGAATGTTTAACTATGATAGACCACCATACATCCGTGTTGAGTGAGGACTACATCGATAACATAGTTTAAGGCATCTGTCTCAATCTCAAATGGATATTGCAGGTTTAGTAAGGCGAGGACTGGTGTGGAGCAAAAATGGTGTTTCATATCCTTGAGTATTTTATGTTGTAACTCAAGCTAGGAAAAGTTTGCTTTAGCTCCACCCTTGGTCACTTGACATAGGGTCCAAATGATATGAGAGAACCTCAACATGAACTTATGATAAAAGTTAGCAAGGCCTAAGAAAATGTAGAGCTCTGATAGACTCATTGGGGTTGGGAATTATTGAATGACATGGATCTTGGTTAGGTCCCCATGTACCCCATGTTCATCCATGGTGTATACCAAATACTGAATTCTCTACATACAAAATGACCATTTTTTCAAATTGGCATACAAATTGTGGTGGCATGGGGTGCTCAAGGCTTATTGAATGTGTTGTAATTTTCTTCCCAAGCTCTCTTGAACATGACCTACTGTGCACCCACCAATCAAAAATGTTGTCTATACATTTGAAGGCTATCTTCCATGCAACGATCTTTTCAATTGGAACTGGGTGGTAGCCTAACTTTAAATCAATCTTACTAAATAACTTGATGCCCTTAATCTGATCAAGAATATCATTATTATGTGGGATTGGGTATTTGTTCTTAGTAATGATTTTATTTAGGGATCTATAATCAATACAAAGTCTCCATATTTCATCCTTCTTCTACATCAACACAATTGGGCTCCCACATGGTCAGGAGCTCGATTGAACATGGCCCTTCTGGATGAACTATGAATCTGGCATTTCATTTCCTCATTATCCATGAGAGAGTGTCTATATATTGGGTCTTTAAGTAAATGAGCACCAATTATCAAGTTAAATTAATGTTTGACTTGGAAGTACAAAGGAACCCCCACATGTGAAGAAAAAATATCTATGTTTGTCTCTACAATTTTGTTGACCTGCTTCTATTGTGTAGAGAGGCCTTATGCTAAGATTGTGGTGGTCATAACATTAGAGAAATTTTGAGGTCTAAAATGAGCCTTAAAACAAAAATGTACAACCAAAATAACTTTTATAAGAACCAATAGGATTCAAGATGATGATGTCAACCATGGGGGATGGCTCATCATTTTTGGAGTAAAAAACGTAAAAATATTAAAAAATAAAACAATAAAAAAACTACTTTTTAAACTCTTATTTTCAACTTATCTCCATATGGTTTTACTCAAATTTCGAGCAGGAGCACTCGTTGGATGCCGAATTTAATTCTTCATCCAAGGAGTACCCATGTTGCATAGTTTCAATGGACCCTGCTACATGAATAATTATAATTTAACAACCCCGGGTTAAATATCCATGTAATAAAGTTAATAAAGGCAAAATAATAACCAAGGTCATGGGACACGTATTCCAAGCTTAATGTTTGGAAAAAACATAGTTATGGGGATCACTTGTGATTAATTAATGGATATGGAAATTGGCAAAGGCAATGACAAAGGCTTTGGAAAGACATGAGGCATTAATTGGTATTTATTTATGAAAATAATGGAAAAATAGGAGAAAAGGAAGGGGAAAAGTCACAGGTTGCATGTGAGCAGTAAAATGAAGGAAAAATAATGGAAAATGAATAAAATAGAGGCATCATTGATAAAAAGGCCTCTGGGGATGAGTTCACAACCTTTTGTCAGTTTTAGCTTGGAGCTCTCTCTTTTATTTCCTCTCTCATACTCTTGGACACTTAAAATTTCTTGGAGCGCCCTTAGAGGAGTATGGCATGCTTTAGATTTTGAGCAAGGAGGTAAAGGAAAAGCAATAAATTGTAAGACGACAACAAGATCAACAACTACAATAGGTTTTTCTTGTAGGTATCGAATTGCATGTATGATTTCCTTGCTAATTTTGGCATGCATGGAATATGCAAGTGGTTTTTGTTTGTGATCAATCATTGGCATGGAGGGTTGGTTAGATTGATAGTGGTTTTTCCTAGCTTTTCCATTTCCTAGATAGCCATGGTGTTGTGGGTTTTTTTTTATGGTTGGTGCTCATGTTCCTTTGGTTGTGGGTTGAGTTACTAGTTCTTGGAGCCTTGGTTGGGCAAACACTGTGGAAGCACTATAAAAGCTTAGGTTGAGTTACTAGTCGTGGAAGCTTTGGTTGGGAAAATGCTCTAAAGCCCTCGGAGGGTTGAGTTTCTAGTCCTGAAATATTTGGTTGGACAAACCTCTAGAGCCCAATGGTAGTTTTGGGTTGAGTTACTAGTCCTAGAAGAAGGGTTGGAACAAACACTTTGGAGCCCTGGATAACTTGGATATAGACCGATCTGGTGATGGTTAGTGATGTACGACTATGAGATGGAATCACTAGTTTAGGGTTGAGGTGGTTTGGCCTCTGGAGGCCCTGGTTCTGTTTTCTTGATTTATTCCATGAGATACCACATTCATGCTTGGAATATGGCATTGGGCTGATTAGTTGAAAGAGAGATTTGGTTCAGGCCAATCTGTGGTCAGGTGGTACGTGGAAGTCCCTTAATTGGTTGGATTTGCATATGTTAATAAGAGCTCTTTCCTCTTATGTTTTTTGTGTAAATTTACTTGTTATTATATGGTTTTGATGGCTACTCTATTGTTGTTATTTATCTGGTTATATGTTGGTTATATGTATGGTTTTATGAAAACCTTGAATTGTGGCTCTCATCATGTTTTGGTTAGTAGATGAAATGTTAATGAATGAATGACCTACTAGATGTTATTGAAACTATTATGAGAGGGAACCTAACCTTCTTGACATTTCTCAAATAAGTATGAGGTCCCTATGTTCAGATGTGTTTTTGTGACCTATACATTACATGTCCATGATGTGTTTAATGAAATGCCTGTCATGGATAAGATGAGTGAGGTCAGGTCCTTGTTCAATTTTTGCATTAGAGGCATTTTTTTCTTGTTATTTATCATTTATGAAAATTTCATTAAGTTCTAGGCATAGGCCTGAGTCCTAGCCCTGAAAAAGTGGCTCAAAATTCGAGGTCATTGGCACAGAACTACCAAAAAAAGACTGCAGTCGCATGGAGGCCTTGTTGTCCTAGAAATTGTAGGGTTTTAGTCACATGTAGGGATTGTCATGGGAGTGACTACGGGTTTAGTTCAGTCAAAATAAAATTTAACTCAAGGGTTGGGCACCTGGAGTGGTTGGTTAGCCTCTGGGTTCCTATAGCTCATGAGGAAGGTTAGTTTTGTTTTACTTTGTTGATTCCACTTCCTTAATTGTACTTTGGGAATTGAATCATATCTTAGTAACCTTCGTCGCATGTTTATCCCGGTGGATGAGTTAACTTGGGTAAATGTGGGAGGAGGGGTGTTATAGATTGGTATCAGAAGATGGTTCAACCCTTGGACTGGATGGGTGGAATGTGTTTGTCATGCATACATGTCGGTTTCATATGTGTTTATTATGCTTGTGGTCTATATGTTTGTTATGTATGCATGGTGGTAGTCATGGTTATAGTTGTGTTTCCATGTAGAATTTGATGATGTTAGTGTTGGGATGTGTTTGTTGTGAATGTATGACAACTGTATATGCATTGGTTATGCATGTCAATGTCTATACGTTTTTGTGCATGCATTATGCTAGTTGGTGTTGTAGTTGTGACATCATGCATGGTAATTGGATGATGATTGAGATGATGTCTATATAATGTTATGATTATGATTATACATGTATTGTGCTAATTTATTTGATCTTGTAGATAAGATATCCTCCCCTAAACTATACTAAAGTATGTGGGTTATATTTATGTGGTTTAGCTAACATGATATGCTTGTAGGAAGAAGAAGATCAAAGATGACTAGAAAAATGGTAGACTACAATTCACGAGACTCTCCCTATAGATCAGATGAGTAGCATGATGATGGGTACTCTCCTGACATAGCAAACACTTTAAGAAGTTTGAAGGCATAAACAAGGAGTTTCAAAGCAGGTAATGACAGAATCATTCAGTCACAAGAGAGACATGCCAGCGCACAGGAGAATCAAGTAGAAGTTAATGCAGTCATCCTTCAGAGCTTGTAATACTTATAGAGATATGGACCACTTAGGATCAATCATGGACAAGGGGACAAGACTAACAAAGAATATGGTAACAAATCTCATGGTGGGCACATTTCAGATACAGATGACACGGTTAGAGATGGCAGGTTCTTGGATACACCAAATACGCGAGGTAGTGAACATGGGCTTTACTCTAGTTCTAGTTTAGAAAGGTACCATGGTCATCATCACTATTGTCCTTATAAGAGGAGTGACAGTGGATATTTTCCAGATGATTTCAAGAAATAAAAGCCACCTACATTTGATGGAGAAATGAAGAATTGACAAGATGTAGAAGCATGATTGCTCGGGATGAATAAGTTCTTGAGATTGCAGGATTACTCAGAGAACATGAAGGCCAAAATAGTTACGTTCAGTCTTAGGGACAGGATCTATGTGCCAGACAACATCAACCTCAAGAAGATTATCTTGAGAGAATTTCATGCTAAGTCATATTCAGGTCACCCAGGATATCATAAGACATTGACAATGGTGAAGAAGTTCTACTATTGACTGAATTTGAAGAAGGAAGTGGAAAAGTTTGTGGTTAGATGCTTGGATTGTCAACATGTAAGGTAGAGTGTAAGCACCCAGGTGGATTACTACAACTGATTGTAATTCTTGGGTGGAAATGGGAGGTCATTTCATGGATTTCATTACAGGTTTGTTGAGGACATCTAGACAACATGATTTTATCATAGTTGTGTTGGACATATTGACAAAGGTAGCGCACGTCATTCCTGTGAATTCTACTTATTCAACTAATTATATAGAACAAGTCTTCATTAGAGATGTAGTAAGATCGCATGGTGTTTTAAAGAAGATTGTGTCAAACAGGGATGCTAAGTTCACTTCCAAGTTTTGGACGGAGTTATTTGCAGGTTTGGGTACAAAATTGGCCTTCAACACAACTTATTATCTACAAACAGATGGAAATATAGAGAGGGTCAACAATATCTTGGAGGAAAATTTGACGATGTATGTGATGCCTCAACAACAGAAGTGGGAAGAGTATCTTCGACTGGTAGAGTTTTCTTACAACAATGGGTATCAAGAGTCACTGAGGATGAGTCTATTTGAGGCACTATATGGGCAGAGTTGTAATACTCCTATTAATCGGAGTGATCCAGTGAACAGGGTGTTGATTGGACCGAACATATTGGCAGAGTTGGAACAAGAAATGCAAGTAATTAAGAAGAATCTAAAGGAAGCACATGACAGGAAGAAAATTTATGCAAAGCAGCACATGTTGTTTAAGGATTTTCATGTTAGGGAACATGTGTACTTGCGCATCAAGCGCAAGAAGATATCCTTGAGGATTGGGTCTTGTGTGAAGCTAGCACCTCAGTATTACAAGCCTTTCGAGATCCTTGAGAGGATTGGACTAGTAGCCTATAGACTTGCACTGCCTCCGAGAGTGAAAGTCCATGATGTTTTCTATGTCTCATTGCTTAAAAGATATGTAAAGGATGTTGATCATCTTATTGATTAGTTTGTATTACAGGTGGATCTAGAAGGAGAATTTCAACTAGAAACTCAACGCATTTTGTAGAGAAAGATTCTCATGTTGTGGAACCGAGCAATCGAGCAAGTTAAAGTGCGGTGGAAGCACTTTGGGCCCGATGAAGCTACATGGGAGATGGATGATCAGATGCGGGCTATGTATCCTTCCTTATTTTTTGATTGAGCCAAAAAAATTTTGGTATATGTATATATGTATATGGATGCAAATACTGCCATGAGTTGTGTTATAAATCTCTAATAAGCAGTATGGTTGTCATGTTGTTATGTTTGTCATGTTTGTCATGTTGGTTATGTTGGTTTGCTTTCAATAGGTTATTCATTGTAAATGTTGCAACAAGCTAAGTTATAAATCTCCATGGGCAATATGTTTGCTTCTCAACAGTGATGTTGGTTGTAGGTGTTATTGAACACCGAGGACAGTGTTCCCTTAAGGGGGAGGGGTCTGTAATAACTCCAGGTTAAAAATCCATGTAATAAAGTTAATAAAGGAAAAATAATAACCAAGGTCATGGGACATGTATTCGAAGCTTAATGTTGGGAAAAAACATAATGATGGGGATCACTTGTGATTAATTAATGGCTATGGAAATTGGAAAAGACAACGGCAAAGGCTTTGGAAAGGCATGAGACATTAATTGGAATTTATTTACAAAAATAATGGAAAAATAGGAGAAAAGAACATGGAAATGTCATAGGTTGCATGTGAGGAGGAAAATGAAGTAAAAATAATGGAAAATGAAGAAAATAGAGGCCTCATTGATAAAAAGGCTTTTGAGGATCACTTCACAACCTTTTTTCAGTTTTAGCTTGGAGCTCTCTTCTATTCCCTCTCTCACACTCTTGGACACTTAGAGTTTTATTGGAGCGCTCTTGGAGGAGTGTGGCATACTAGGGATTTGGATCAAGGAAGAAAAGGAAAAGTAGAAAAGCGTAAGAGGAAAATGGGATCAACAACTACAATGGTTTTTTCTTGTAGGTACCAAATTGCATGTATGATTTCCTTGCAAGTTTTTGCATGCATGGCATATACATGTGGTTTCTTAGTTATGATCTGTCATTGTTATGAAGGGTTGACTAGATTGACAATGGTTTTGCCTAACCTTTCCATTTCCTGGATAGACATGGTGTTGTGGGTTTTATATTTCTTTTCTATTTGGTACTCATATTCCTTTGGTTGTGGATTGAGTTACTACTTCCTGGAGCCTTGGTTGGAAAAACACTCTTGAAGCCCTGTAACAACTTAGGTTGAGTTACTAGTCCTGGAAGCCTTGGTTGGAGAAATGCTTTGGAGCCCTTAGTGGGTTGAGTTACTAGACTTGGAATCCTTGGTTTGACAAATTCTTTGGAGCCTAGCGGCAGCAGTGGCTTGAGTTACTAGTCCTGGGAGCTGGGTTGGAACAAACACTCTGTAGCACTAGACAACTTGGACAGAGACAGATCTGGTGATGGTTAGTGATGGTTGACCGTGAGGTGGAATCACTGGTTGAGGGTTGAGGTGATTTGGCCTTTGGAAACCCTAGTTTGGTTTTCTTGGCTTGGAATATGGTGCGAGGATGATTGGCTGAAAGAGAGATTTTGTTCGACCCAATCTATGGCTGGGTGGTACGTGGAAGTCCTTATACTTGTTATTATATGTATTTGATGGATGTTTTATTCTTGTTATTTATTTGGTTATATGGTAGTTATAAGTATGGTTTTAGATAGTCTTGAGTTATGGCTCTCATCTTGTTTTCGTTAGTTGATGAAATGTTAATCAATGAATGACCTAATAGATGTTATTGCATCTCTTATGAGAGGGAATCAGACCTTCTTGACGATTCTTAGATATGTATGAGGTCCCTATGTTCAGATGTGTTTCTATGACGTGTACATTACATGTTCATGATGTGTTTGACGAAATGCATGTCATGGTTAGGATGATTCTGGTCAGGTCCTTGTTCAAGTTTTGCATTAGAGGCATTGTCTTCTTTTTTATTTATCATTTTTGAGAATTTCATCAAGTTCTGGGCAAAGGCTTGAGTCCTAGCCCTGAAAATGTGGCTCAGAATTCAGGGTCGTTGGCATAGAACTACCTGAAAAACATTGTAGTCGCATGGAGACCTTGTTTTGGGAGTGACTGGAGGTTTTCAGTTACATGGAGGGATTTTCGTGGGAGCGACTGGGGGTCTAGTTGAGTCAAAACGAAAGTTAACTCAGAGGTTGGGCACCTGGAGTGGTTGGTTAGCCTTTGAGGTTCTTGTAGCTCTCGACGAAGGTCAGTTTAGTTTTGGTTTGTTGATTCCACTTCCTTAACTATACTTGGGGATTTGAAGCATATCTTAGTAAATATTCGTCACATGTTTACCTTGGTGGACCACTTAGCTTGGGTAAATGTGGGAGGAGGGGTGTTATAGATAAATACATGAAAAACATGATTGTAATCATGTTTTTTCATGTATTTCTCATTTTTTTGTGTAGCAGGGTCCATCGAAAGTATGAAACATGGGAACTCCTTGGATAAGGAATTAAATTTTGCATCCAGCGAGTGCTCCTACTCAAAATTTGAGTAAAGTTGTAGGGATAAAAGTTGAAATTACGGATTGAAAAAATAGTTTTTTCTTTTTCCTTCTAAAATTTGATGATGTAATCTAATATTATTTTACTATTTCCACTATTATTTTATAGTATTCCTTAGGAGGCCCATTTTAGACCTCAAAATTTCTCTAATGTGACCTCCCTTTCACCTTTTGACCAAGCCATGAAGAGGATAAACTTTGCAATCTATGATATTAAATTTTGGCATTGTTTTGTTGAGATCAATGAGAATGTAGTAGTTGGAACGTCCTTTTGTACCCTATAGAGCTGACCTTCTAGAGTAACAATGACACTATGGGGGAAATACCCATAAACAACATTATGTTTCCACATATAAGGTTGTTCTAAGAGAACATCACGAACTTCAAGTGGAGCAACGTCATACAATACCTCATCTTTGAAGGGATTGATGTTGTAGGATAAGTGACATTGCTTGCTGATGTAGATGTCTCATCCATGGCTCAATAACCACTAGTGTATGGTGGGGGTGTGGCATTGTCAGGAGCTTCAATCTCTTAATGACATCGATTGATATTAGGTTCTTCCAACTCTTGTTATCAATAATGAAATGTAGTGGGGTCCAATCACCCACATCTATTAATGGAAGAGACATTCCCCCTCCATAGGATCCTCTAACTCTTCTGTTGGATATTTGTGGTTGCCATGGTAACAATAGGTTCTACATCAATGATATACTTTCCTTTATCCTCTTTTGAATAAAAATCAAGCCATAATATATTTCATTCTCTTTAAGATTATCCAACAATTATTGTTTCGAGTGACATTCATTGGCGTTGTGCTAGGGAATTTTGTGAAACTTGGACCACTTTCCAATGCCGCTTTCTCAACTTCCCATTAGCATTTTTTTCCTATGAGTTGGGCCGATTGTTTTTAGGTTGGATCTCCTTGTTTTGTCCCTTGTTTCATGAGTTTGGACTACCTTTTCAAGGCTTTTGTTGTAGTGTATTTGTATATCCAAACTTCCTCTTATTCCTTTTCTTCAATTTCTACTCAATTTTGAAAACATATTGATCAGTGGCACATAGTGAGGAGATGCCTAAGAAATCCATCTCCATTTGGATGTACTTATGTAGGCTACTACACCACTTCAGAACTACGTTCCAGTAGGAGTCTCTAATACCTAACTTAAATGCAAGGTATGAAAAATATTGGTACAGAATTGGCAACGTCTAGTCTCTCTCCTGTCATAGAGTTGTCCATCTCATGTACTGGTCATCATAGTTCCTTAAAGGGTAGAATTTCTTCTTTAAGGCATCAATAAAAGTTGCTCAAGTGGGTCCTACCTTGAATATTAGAGACTCGTATTCACTATGACTCTCCCAGAAACCTTCCCACTAATATTTAACATGCGGAAGGGCTTTTAAGGACACAAAGATGATATTTTCATTGTCAAAAAAAAGTGGACGGAGTAATAGCCCTTTATCATATTTAACCAATTCTTCCAAAGAATCTGCATCTATTTTGCCTTCAAATAAGGGGATATCAAAGTTAACTTGTACCTTGAAGGGATTACGCCTCCAAAATTGCCACTTATTGAAGGTGCATCAACCATTGTTGGCCATTATCTCATTTTGTTGCCTTAAGTGCTTCCTCAAGCAATATCTGAATAGGATATTAGCTTCTATCATCTCTCTTTTCTTCCACCATGAAAGCCTACTTGGGTTGGAAAGAGTGATCATTCCCAAGTAAAACTAGATTGAGGTCCAAATATTCGTACTTTGACCTCATCGGGAACATGCAATGAGAAACAAGGAGTAAATTGCTTTAATACCATTTATCTAGATTATATAATGAATGAAATGAAATGAAGAAAAGTAAATAAAACACATACACAGAGAAATATAATAGAGAGCATCGTAATATAGTGAAAACACAACTTCCATTAATAAATAAAATAGTGGAATATTGTAGAACACAAATTGGCTAGAATGATGGTAGTAATCTCTTGAGGGAGAGAGATGACAACTACAGACATTCGGAAAAAGTTATTATAGGAGGCTGAAAGAGTTATATTTTAACATAAATAAAGAACCCTAGAGATCCAAAACCCTAACCCTAGAAGATAAAATGCCAAAAATTTTGCGAACCTCAAAATAGTTGGTTAATGCATCAACTTCCCAAGGGCGCAACTTTTGCATACAATCTCTGTATGGAGTATACAATAGCTTGTTGGGAAGAATTGTATGAGGATTACAACTTTTGATTGTGACTAAAGTATCCCATGACAACCTGTGGCCCCTTGAATGACCAAAAAGTATTGTTCAAGGCCTCAAAATGGCCCCAAAAGTTTGAGTCCTAATAAACCATAGAAAATCTACCAAAATGATAAAGAGAACTATTGAGTCAATGGAAGAGGTGTATGGCCACCAATATCAACCTAGATTAGGCTAGAAATTAAGCAGTATACATAAATGACTTAAACAACTTGGCAAGTGTCTAAGGCGGATTAAAACTATTGCACACAATAAAAGGGAAATGCATGAGGTAGATCCATAAATGCTTCAAGGGTTGGATTGTAAAAATATTGTCACTATAGATAATTGTGTGGAACATTTGTATATTTGTAAAAGAATAGCAGGTAGAAAGACAAACTCCTTTTTTGTATCTATGTAGCATTCTTTATATTAAAATTAAAGACATATGCATAGAAAGTTATTCATACTTTCATGTTATGATATCTTTACTTATTAAATGTTATTGTTTCTTACATTGTTTTGGGTGAGCAAATATTGATAAATAGTAACTAAATGTTAAAGTATCATTTAGATATTTTAAAACTAATTAAAAATGTGCTTATACTTAAAAAAAACTTAATAGTATTAAAATTTTTAATAAATCTAACCAATTATGTTTAACATAATTATGATCAAAACTTTAAATGAAAAAGCATAGTCTCTAATAAGTATAGATTGATCCAATCCCTATAACCAAGAAAAGACAATGCCACACATCCCATACAAATAATGAAAATTTTCCAATCAAAACTATAAATCCCATTTTAAATAAAAACCGTAAATCCGTGATAAGTACAAAGTTCTATTTAGTAGCTAATAATGTAAAAACAATACATATGCTTGTTGTTTCGCAAAAGATTCAAATGCGTTGAGGGCAATTAAAAACGTGGGTGGGCCTCCCATGTTTTGTTAATCCATTTTCTTTTATCCGATTGAAGACCAGACACATGCGTGTTTTACAAGGGTGGTAGGTGATCAGAAAAAGAATAGTTCATTTAACAAATTTCTTAATGATTGGGAAAAATTCACCCAAATTTCTTATTATTTCAAATATCGTAATGATTTCGCCGTCTGAACAGAAATTCGAAAACGCCAAGGCATTGCTACTCCCAAAGGTAAGAATGTAGCCGTTGGGTTACTCATCCGAAAATTTTTAATCGCCGTTGGCGCCTTCTATGTTCCCACGCTTGCGGCTGCTATTTCGGTCAACTTGCCCTGACTGTCATTCGTTTTGGTTTATGTTTCTTTAATATTCAATAATGCCACTTGTTCGTATTGCCCAAATAATATTCCCATTCCCATGTGGCAAGCTGCTTTTTTTTCGAGTGAAAAATTTATATAGTATTATATTGAGTTAATATAAGAGTACATCTGAGATAACATCATGAAAAAAGCTGACATCTATGTGTATATATGGAGTCAAAAATCTCACAACTAAAAACCATCATCAGAAAGGGTATTAGGAACATAGCATTTTTTTCTGATATTAGGAACATAGCATATACTCTGATCAACATAGATTGGAAACAACTACAAGTATAAACAAATAAAAGGCCTATAATAGGAGAAGTATGGAAAGACATATCCAGAGAGAAAATATAAGCAAAAAAGTCCAGTTCAAATGCCCGGAATGAAAAAATCCTGTATGTGGAAAGAGTTGTCTCCCACAGAAATCATCAAAGGCCAGACACCGTGACCAAGGGACAGACCATTCTTTGACAAGCGAACCACCTGTACATTATGGGAGCAGGGAATGTGAGTGATGGAAGGCTGTTTTAGTAAATTCCAGAAGTACATAATCCATTCCATCCAACCAGAAAGATGAGGAACATTGATATGGCAGGCACCCTTGACGCGATCAATCATAATTTTAAAGTCCCCATATAAAGAAATGTTCTGAATCTCCATAAATGAACAGAAAGCAAGCATTCCAGCTAAAGCCCTTGCCTCAGCGAGGTTGTTGGTACCTCTTCCCCCATTCTAGGATAAATGATAATGTAACTTGTCATCCATAATTATATCTACCCCACATCCACATGTGTTCAATTGTTCGCCCCCATCAAAGAATGCCGCAGGATAAGAAAAGTGAGGGACAGATCCATCAGTCTTCCTTTGATAATCTTGCTTGGGAACCCTGTCAGGCAATACACCATGAGTGGCAATGATATGATGCAATGTAGACCTCAGAGGTTCTTTTGATTCCTGAAAAATTTTAGCGTTCCTCCACTTCCATAAGCACCATAGGACAATGATGAACAGAGAACGCCACGATTCTTTTTGTGCACACCACCACTGAAAAGCTTCCTGTACTGTAACAAAAACGTTGTGAGAAAAACCAAAAAGAAGAGACAATTCGTACCAGATCTACTGTGAGGAGTCGCATTGGAAAAACATATGGAGGTTTGTTTCCTCCGCAGCCTCGCACATGGTGCACCTACTCGGACCATGCCAGTGTCTTCTCCACAAGTTGTCCCAAGACAAATTTCGGTTGTTGAAAACCAGCCAAGAGAACAATATCATTTTGAGAGGGCATACCAACTTCCAGAATCTATTAGAGAAGATAGAACCTGAGTTATCAGCCTTTGAGAGAATCAAATCCGTGTAGATGTCGCATACTCTGATGTGCAGTTTTTTATTTGGAACAACCCAAATAAGTGAGTCCTCATGACCAGCACGGTGGATGCCTAAACTGCAAAGAAAACTTAATGGAAGCCTAAACTGCAAAGAAAACTTAATGTAAAATTCCATTCTGCATGATGCGAGACAGGCAAGTGGAGTTCAAAAGCATTGCTCCATATAGGGATAGGGCCGCACCATGTAGATATGATTTTATCCCATGTAAACAAACCTTTGCTATGGAGACAGGATACCAGATTGTTAGAAAAGCATGTTAGTTCAGAGTCACCAATAATGGGATCAATGCCGATAAAGACACGATCGCCAGAGAAAAGATTCCATCTAAGGCGTCGAATGAAGTATTGCTGAACCTTCCTGAGACTGAGCCATATTGCAGAGCCATGGCTGATACCAATAGATCCCCTCCGATACCAATAGACAAGATCCTTATCCTGCAGATATTTTTTCCTAATGGCAGAACTCCATAGTCCATCTCCAAATAAGGCCCTCGTCAGTGATTTGCATAAAAGAGCTCTACCAAATGATCACATGTCGAGCAGGCCCCATCCACCATATTTCTTTGGTAAAGAGATCATTTCCAGTTTTGCTAGATGGATTTTGAAAGGATTAGAACTGCCACTCCATATAAAATTAGCCAACAAACGATTGATCTTTAAAATAATGCTAGCCGGAAGAGAGAAAATATGAGCCCAATACACCGCTAACTGAGTCAAGACCGACTGTGACAGAATGAATCTCCCGGCCAGAGAAAGAGCCCTGTATTCCAAGGCTGAGATTTTCCAAAAGAACCTTTCTAGAATCCAATGTCAATCCATACTTGAGTAAAAGCATAAAGATTTTTACTTGAGTAAAAGCATAAAGATTTTTAAAAACATTAAATCAGTTATACATTCACTAATATATTTTAATTTTAGTGTGAAAACTTCCAGTCTTTCACTTGATGTAGAGGAAGTCTTCTCTTAGACTTTGTGTTATCATTGATAGGTCCAAAAGACTCCATCTGCAACATATTTTAAACCATAAAAAAAAATCAAACTCTCACCAAAAAATTATTTCACATGCCCAAAAAAAACAAAACGACAGAAGGGCACAGGTTCGAAAATCGATAGGCGTTGTACACTTTGCCTGCCTTCTTTTCTTGCCAAAACGTTAGTCCCAACTTGGGTCACGACTCACGGGTGTAGCAGACTTCAAGTTTTGGTTATAGATACGGGAACCATGTTGTACCAGCTTCTGATATTTTCAAGAACCCCTGGACATTGATGACACCTCTAATTATTGAAACTTTAACCAGCTGGATACATCTCTGCAAATCACTTTACGTATGATTGATCCAATTGTCCGACTACTTTCTGATCCAGGAGATTTCAGTTCCAAAGGTGTATATGGTTTTGTTGATGGGCTGTTGATTATCCATTTGTGGAAGGGATGAGTTGGCAGACCATGCTTTTCAAAAGTAGAGTTTAGTCTTATCACGATGAACAGACTTTGATCAAGAGCGCAAAGTGTCGTCACGGGTTTAAATATGACAGACAGTCGCTGGCAAATATGACAGTGCAAGACTGCGACATGGATTATTTTGGGGTGTGTAAACCTGAGCCGCGGGCCGCGAATCTGCGATGAAATCTTGGTGTTCATTTGGGAGAATGTATTAATGTCCTTGCCTTAAAAGCGGTGTCCTCTTTTGGAACACCAAACAAAACAAAACAAAATCTCATCAAATGGTTCGTAGCAGAAGTTTGGATAAACAGAATTTCAGTGACACGGAACAAATGGAAGTCCTCATTCTGCATTTTGCAATTTAAGGATGGGGTGAACAGTATCTCAACATCAAGGGAATGTGTAATTGATATGAGACGGGCATGGATGCTAGCGTTAAATTCTTTTCCAAACCCTCTGGATTGATACGTTGGAATCATGTACTTGTCAAATTAGTCACTTGAAAGCTTAAATTCAAATTACATGTTTTTATTGATGGGACACTTCATCCTATGTTTATTGTTTATTGTTACACTAAGAGACATTCTATAGCAGTGTAAAGAAGAAGTGTAGGTTTTAGATATAATGTAAGAAATATAATTAACAAGTACATAAAAAATTAATACTTACAATATAACAATATTCTTAATTATGGATATTTTCTCTCATTTTACTATGAATATTATTAATATTCCCAATTCCGCAAGCTTGCTTGTATTGGTGATTTATAACTCACGAGTACAAATAGACCACAGGTCAAATCATGGTTGCATCACAGGGGCTCGAGTAGCCCCTCCTTCAGTGCAATCGTCACTGGGAAAGGGAAGGAGATGGAAGTCTCTTTCTTCACCAACCTGACAATTCAAAGTGCATTCAAGAAACCCTCAACCACCCATTTGGGAGAGGGAGGGTCAGGAAAGGGCACCGGGCACCAGCAAGGCAACAAAACCGCAGGTACACGCAGGAAAACTTTGGCTCAATTATCTATAAAAAACTCTTGTAAGCCAAAAACCACAAAGATTCAAACTCTAGAGATAGAAGACATTGAGCATGTGGGATGGAGAATGGATGGGAATGTGAGTGAGGGAATTACAACTCACCAATAAAAATACACCATGGGTTAGATCATGGTTGCGTCGGGGGGGGCTCAGGTAGCCCCTCCTTCAATGCAATTGTCACTAACAAAGGGAAGGACATGGAATTCCCTTTCTTCACCAAATTGACAAATCAAAGTGCGTTCAAGAAACCCTAAGCCACCCATTCGGGAGAGGGAGGGACAGGAAAGGGCACTGAGCGCCAACAAGGCAGCAAAATGACAGGTACAAGCAGAAAAAATCTGGCTCAACCATCCACAACAAACTCTTGTAAGCCAAAAACCACAAAGATTCCAACTTTGGAGAGAGAAGACACTAAGGTAGCTACTTACAGATAATACATGCACGAGCACGCCATCATATGTAATTTCACGTGTTTTTGGTCCTTAGAAAAAGTGTTTACATGGTGGATACAACAAAAATGGCGCCCCAAGGGAGGCATCAAGATCCAACTTGGATCCAAGGGTTTCTTCACAATGATATTTGATCTACTAAAAGATCGTGATTGCATCTTTAAAGGAGGTTGTTATTTATTCAACTCAGCAAGTCTTCAGCTTGGAGAACGAAGATTTCAAGAGAATGTTGATCTAGATCAAACTCTATTCCCTGCCAACAGACTATTGGGCACCCACAATCTTAAGAGGAATATGCAACAAGCTTGGAGAATACATCTAAATGTCATAGGGAACTCGATTAGGGAATCAAGTCTCCTATGCAATAATTTGTGTTTATATGAATGTACAAAGCGCCCTTTTAGAAGAAATAAAGATCGTTTTCTAAGATGAGCATGGGAATCTCTATGTAGATTTCCCTCAGGACACCCTGCCATTAGCCAATCCCCAACCACAATAAGATGTGGATGAACAAGGGTTTACTAGGGTAACCTCAAGAAACAAACAAGCTAAGAAGACTCAAGGAAAACACACCTCATATGCCAAGCTAATAGGAATAAATTCGATATATTGGGGGGAAGGCCCACACGATTAACAAAAGGAAAATGTTAAAGAGGAAATCAGAAATGGTAGTGAAGCATAGAATCTACCCACCTCATGGGAGGGGGAGCTAATCCTTACCAAAAACCCTAGCTCCAACATGTCGAAAATGAAGGATGTTGAAATTGAGCAAGGGGATGGAAAAGGATTAAATGAGGTGGAGGCCATTAAAGAGGTCTTCGAAGACAAGGACCTCAAAAAAATAGCTAATGTGTGGGATAGGAAAGGGATGGAGACCATACCAGAGGAATGTCTATAGAAAATTGAGGCAGCATACCTCTATGAAGAGGAACTAAATCAAGTCATAGAAAAAAGGAAGTATGGAGATCTCAATCAAATTGGCATTAAGTCTAATATTCTAGTAGATCAATACAAACCTAAGGGATAAGGGCAAAAGCATGGAAGGAAACCAACCATCCAAATAATACAAGAGCTTGGGGCGCGGCTGATCAATGAAGGAAAGGTAAGAGCCCTAGTCCTAACTCATAAAGTTTCTTAATGAAGATAATCTCCTGGAATATAAGAGGTCTTAATGGACCCACAAAAAATAGACTCCTAAAACAAAAAATTATGATCAACAAGCTAGAAATTGTTTTCATTCAAGAAACAAAAGTGGGTTGAGATACAATTAACTCCTTACAAAAGAAATTTTGGAAGGGTTGTGGGAGTGTTTCCAATGTTGACTAAGGAACAATAAGAGGTCAAATTATCCTGTGGAATTAAAGTTGATGAATCTCAAAACAAAAATATCTACACCCAATATTTTGTTCGTTGTTTTTCAACTCATCGGGTTAGTTGAAACCCTATTTCACTAACATCTATGGACCTCACTGAGCATAGGGAAAGATCAAAATGTTGGAAAACCTAAAGAAAATGCAAGAAGCTCTCCCAAGTACCCATAATATTATGGGGGCGACTTCAATATGATCACTAACTTGAATGAGAAAAAATGGGGCCTCAAAAAAATGGACAGAGATGCGGAGGCCTTCAAAGAAATTATAAATAGTTTGGAGATGGTGGATGTGGAAACTCGGAATGGAATCTTCACCTAGAACAACAAGAGAGGAGGAGAAAGGAAAATTGCCTCAATACTGGATTGTTTTCTCATCTCAAAATCCATCCTTTTGGCTAATTATGAAATTGAAGGAACAATTCTCCCTTATGCAGGCTCGTATCACTGGCCAATAGTGCTAGAGATTCAATTACTTGGAACTCCCAGGAACAAACCATTAAGCTTTGAGGCCTTCTGGGTTGACCACCCTGAATTTTGATCCAGAATAAAGGAGTGGTGGGATGAGGACCTTCAACTAAGAGGCTGAAAACTGTATTGCTTCCAACACAAGCTTAATCATATCAAAAACATAATCAAGAGATGGAACAAGGAATTTTTCGGGGACATACTCGAGGACAAGAAAGACCTATAAAAAAAAATGGAGGAGTTCCAACAAGGAATCATCCTCAATGGCACCTCAGCTCAACTTTATCAAAAAGAGAAAGAATTTCATTAGAAATGGGAAATGAGAGCTGAACAGGAAGAAAAACTATGGTAACAAAAGTCTTGAATTTAGTGGCTCAAATGTGGTGATAGAAATATGAAAATTTTCCATAAGATAATGATACAACATATAAATGCTAATAGAATCCTATATCTTAAGAAATCTAATGGCACCATGATCACCTCCCATGAAGATATCTTGGCAGAGCTCAATTCGTTTTTTGGGGAACTCTTGCAGGAACCCAATGAGAACAAGATCCAAGCAATTCAGGGGATCGTTCAAAACATCCCCAAAGTCCTTAATGACAACCACAACACTCTATTACTTTAGGAAATCATCGAGCAGGAAGTGGAGGAGGCCGTTATGTCCATGCCCTCAGGAAAGGCACCTTACATGATGGTTCCACCATTGACTTCTTCAAAACATGTGCGCCCACGCTAAAGAAAAAGGTCTGTGTTATCTTGGAGGACTATAGAATATCCAAATTGGGTCTTGGAGCTCTCAATGCCACTTTCATCACTTCGACTTTGAAGGAAGAGGGGGATGCTACTCCAAAGACGTACCGACCAATATCCCTATGCACTGTCATTTACAAAATTATCTCAAAGGTTATTGCAAATAGACTCAAACCTAGGCTTCTTCTCCTAGTCTCACAATGTCAATCAAACTATGTAGAATGAAGACAATTTTTGGATATTCTAATCCTCTCGCATGATACTATTCACTCTCTCAAGATCACTAAGTAATCGAAGATGTTGATGCAGCTTGACATGTCAAAATCCTTTGACAAAATTAGCTGCCAATACATGAAAGAAATTCTAAGGGATTTTGGCTTTCATCAAGACTGGATATCCTGGATAATGGCTCTGGTGACTGGGGCCTTCTTCTTCATATATTAGGCAACGAAGTCCCTGCTCAAACATTCTCCCCATCTTGGGGAATTAGACAAGGGAATCCTCTTTCACCCTTCTTATTCATCCTAATGGTTGAAGGATTGGGAAGAACAATAACTGCTACCAATAAAAGTGATCATCTCAATTTCAAGCTTCATGAACACTCTCCAACCTCCAATCATCAACAATTCATGGATGATATGCTTCTTATGGGGATCCCCACTGCTGCAAAGGCACAAAAATTCAAGCAGGTCCTTAGTTTTTTTTTTTTTTCAGAAGCTTCAACCAGCTCCATCAACTTACTAAAATCCAAATTCTTCTTCTTCAACACTCCATTTTCCATCCAGAGAAACATATCAAGGATTCAAGGTTTCCAAATCTGCGCCCTCCTGTCTAGGTACCTAGGGGTTCCCTTCACTAACAAAGTTCTTAGAAAATTCACTTGGGAAGACTTGTTAACAAAACCACAAGTCAGACTCAACAACTGGACCTTCCAATCCCTTAACCTAGCAAGAAGGCTTGTCCTGGTGAATTCAGTGCTATAGGCCATGCCTCTGTATCATTATTATTATTATTTTTTTTTTTTGCATTAGTTTCTCCTAAAAATGTTTTGAAGACCATCCATAACCTCTAAAGAAGATTTCTTTGGAGATGTTCATAGGAAAAGAGAATGTCGGCTCTGGTAAGCTGGGAGAAACTATGTAAGCCTATATCTGTTGGATGTATTGGTATCTTGGATTTTATTTTAGATAACAGGTCATTCCTCCTATCTAAAAACTATCCTCACCTGTATGGATTCATTATTTAACAACATCAAATCCTACCATGGAATGGATATGATGGATAGCGCATTAGAATACGCATCCCCTGATGATGGACTCACTTGGTAGTCCGAAACGTTGGGTTCACTAAAACTCTATAAAAGGTCATTCCTCCTATCTAAAAACTATCCTCACCTGTATGGATTCATTATTTAACAACATCAAATCCTACCATGGAAGGGATATGATGGACAACGCATCAGAACACGCATCCCTTGATGATGGACTCACTTGGTAGACTGAAACGTTGGGTTCACTAAAACTCTATAAAAGATCATTCCTCCTATATAAAAACTATCCTCACCTGTATGGATTCATTATTTAACAACATCAAATCCTACCATGGAAGGGATATGATGGATAGTGCATCAGAATACGCATCCCCTGATGATGGACTCACTTGGTAGTTCGAAATGTTGGGTTCACTAAAACTCTATAACAGGTCATTCCTCCTATCTAAAAACTATCCTCACCTGTATGGATTCATTATTTAACAACATCAAATCCTACCATGGAAGGGATATGATAGACAACGCATCAGAATATGTATCCCTTGATGATGGACTCACTTGGTAGTCTGAAATGTTGTGTTCACTAAAACTCTATAACAGGTCATTCCTCCTATCTAAAAACTATCCTCACCTGTATGGATTCATTATTTAACAACATCAAATCCTACCATGGAAGGGATATGATGGACAGCACATCAGAATACACATCCCCTGATGATGGACTCACTTGGTAGTCCGAAACGTTGGGTTCACTAAAACTCTATAACAAGTCATTCCTCCTATCTAAAAACTATCCTCACCTGTATGGATTCATTATTTAACAACATCAAATCCTACCATGGAAGGGATATGATGGACATCGCATCAGAATTTGCATCCCCTGATGATGGATTCACTTGGTAGTCCAAAATGTTGGGTTCACTAAAACTCTATAACATGTCATTCCTCCTATCTAAAAACTATCCTCACCTGTATGGATTCATTATTTAACAACATCGAATCCTACCATGGAAGGGATATGATGGACAACACATAAGAATATCCCCTGATGATGGACTCACTTGGTAGTCTGAAACGTTGGGTTCACTAAAACTCTATAACAGGTCATTCCTCCTATCTAAAAACTATCCTCGCCTGTATGGATTCATTATTTAACAACTTCCACTTTGATTAATGATTTGTCAAATCTTAGGGCCAACCCAAATGAAAAAAATTAAAGAATTTAATTCAATATTTAACAAATTGTTGATTTTAAAATCTCAGACACTTCCATACTTGGAACTAATGTAAAAATTGAATGGTATATCTTCGCTCTTCCTTCAAATATTGCCATATTTGTAGATAGAACTAATAAAACAATATTTCTTGATAACATGAAGGAAGATCTATCTATAGAAAAAATAATTCTTTCTCTTGAGAAGAAATCTGCCCTTGAGGAATGAAAATGGACCAAGAAAGTCTCTTTTAAAAATGAATCCAAGAAGAAAGCCCAAAAAGATTCTTTCGACTTGGAGGGATTACAAAAGGTTCTGAAAACAATGTCCAATGAAATGGTAGAGATTAAGAAACTGGTTGTTGAGTCTTAAAAGAAGTCCCTTTGGTCTTTTAAAAGGAATCAACTGTCATAGTCACAATCACCTGCCATTATATCAAATGTAGAATCTGATCAGGATGAAGAAGAAGAAGAAGAAACAACCTTATCTGTTGAAGAATCATAAGAAGAAGAAATAGTTGAGGCTCATGGTTTGTGGGATTTTATCCTAACTACTTCAGAAAATGAAGAAGAAGAGGAAGAAATACTAGTAAGTATTAGAAGTAAGGGACCTACTAATACATCTGCATCAAATAAAAATAGAAGTCCCTTGCTCCCCTTACTAAAGGCAATGCTATAGTTAAAAACACTTCTACTCCTTCTTCAGATTTTGTTCCAAACACTTCTAAATCTCCTTCTTCATATAAGACCTTGATAGTCTTTGATACCATTGAGTATAATATTGTGGAAGACAAGAAAAAGGTCAAATCCAACATCTCCATGTACGAGGTCAGCAAGTTAAAACAACAACAAAAGTTTTTACTTAAAGAGTTAAATGCAGTCCCTGCACCTCCATTACCTACTGTTGTCATTGAAAAAGCCTCAAAGGGAAAGGTAAACTCCCTAATGTCTCTTTAGATAAGATTGACCCTTCTGATGCTATTCTAATTGGAGATAGATCAAATTCACACACTCCCTTTTTATTGACTTTTAAATTTTTTAGTAAGAATGTTCACAAATGTTTAGTGGATTATGGTGCATCATCTAATGTCATGTCTTATGTAGTTTGTCTTAAATTGAATATTTCACCTTAAAAAATTGTTGTCTAGATTGTTCAATTAGATCGCACAAAAGTCAAAGTGTTGGGATAAATGAATTCTGTTTTAATCAGATCATCTTCCAATTCAAAGGTTTGTCAAATAATAACATTCCTGAATTCTATGGTCTTATTCTAAGCAGAGTCTGGTATGAAAAACTACATGGTTACTTTGCAATTGATTGGTCACACATGTACTTCCCTACAATGGAAAACCCAATCAATCCGTGTTGATAGCGAGAAACATATGAAATATTAGTGACTGATTTGATGAAGAAAATGAACTAGTAGTATTTACAAACAACATTCTTGGGAGTTATTCTTTTGAATCCTTTTTTGAAATTTTTCCAACACAAAAATCTCCCTTTTTAGTTGATTCTGTTTCATCTCAAATTGATTTTTTTTTTTCAAACAGATTCATCTAGATGTATCAATATTTAGAAAATCCTATAAATAAGCATGATAGTTTGTTTTGGACTCTTTACTTTGATGGATCGAAATCTAATGCTAGTGCATGAGCTGGTTGCATCTTAGTAAACCCTGATGGAGAAAAAACTATGATTGCATGCATATTGGAATTTGATTGTATCAATAACGTTGCTGAATATGAAGCATTGGTACAAGGTTTACAGAAAGCCATTAGTCTTCGTGTCAAATACCTTAAAGTTTTTTATGACTCGGAGATTGTAATCAAACAAGTTAGAAACAACATCCATTGTGTTTCTAATCACCTTAAGCATTACCAAACCTTGATCCAAGACCCAACTTCCCATTTTACTGCATTCAATATAGCTCTGATCCCAAGATTATAGAATGATAGTGTCGATATCCTAGCCAATGTTGCCTCCAAGCTCATTCCACCTGAATATTTCAGTCTTGAAAAAAAAATTATTGAGTTAATTTTTTTCCCCTCCATTCCAGACAACATATCTAACTGTTGTGTGTTTAATGATGACAATGACATCATGAGCTTTCTAACATCAGAAGGTTCTTATTCTGATCATATTATTGATGTAGATGAGTATGACAAGCAACTGAATAAGTCTTTTGAGGAAACTTCTTTACCTAAACCTATAGTAAAATTGGAAGATTTATATGATCTGAAAGATAGGTTTAAAAAGGTAACTAATTGCAAGCTTCAGAGTTCTACTCTGAGATTTGAATTAGCTAATTTAGGATCTGATAATAAGCCTTAGAACATCAATTTAGTCCTTGGATTCACACCAAATGAGAGATCTTCTTTAATTCATCTGTTTAAAAAATATAAGGATGTATTTTCTTGGAATTATGATGATCTCAAAACTTATAACAAATCTATCATTCAACACACCATACCTATGCTGCCAGATGTAAAGCCCGTTCAACATAAGCTTAGGAATATTCATCCTAACTTGGAAGCCTAGATTAAGACTAAATTAAACAACCTCCTCAAAGGCAAAATTATATTCCCAGTCAGACATTGCAAGTGGGTCTCTAATATTGTAACAATTAGAAAATAGAATGGAGATATTCATATTTGTATAGATTTTAGAAACTTGAATAAAACATGTGAAAAGGATAACTTTCCTTTGCCTCCGATGGAACAAATTTTACAATCTGTTGTTGATTCTAAGCTAATGTCTTTCTTAGATGAATTTTCAGGGTACAATCAGATTCTTGTACATCCAGAAGATACACTGAAAACTACATTCAGAACCCAATGGGGAATGTTTTCTTATCAAAAAATTCCTTTTGGATTGATTAATGTTGGAGCCACTTTCCAGAGAGCCATGTACATTGCTTTAAGAGGTTTCATTAATAAGATAGCTATAGTGTACTTAGATGACCTTACAATTTATTCGAAAAAGAGACTTAATCACCTCCATGATTTGAAACAAATCTTTGAAAGATGTAAAAAATTTTGGAATCTCCTTGAATCCCAAAAAGCCATTTTTTGCCCTTAGCAAAGGTAAGATTCTAGGTTTTTTTTAGTCCAAAAAAGGAATCTGCATAGACTCAGAGAGAATTAAGGCAATTTTTGAAATCCCCTTACCACACAACAAAAAATCCATGCAATACTTTCTTGGGAAAATCAATTTTGTTAAATGGTTTGTTCGAGATTTTTCACATATTCTTCTTTTGAAGTAGTATGGAAAGGTTTGTAGTCCACTTCTGTAGAAGAAATTAGAAGACTTACTCAGTTCACAAGAGATTATGCTTCTGCGACTATGGATAAAACCACCGAGATACAACAACTTTTGAAAGAAAAAGATGATCGAAAGTGTAAGTAACCTCAGGACAACGAGGACGTGACATAACCATTAGCTCAGGCTGAAGTTCCTTGATAGCCCATGGGGTTTTGACTTCATTGATAGATAAATCATCATAAACGGTGTGCTTTGAAAGATTAGCAATGATTGAATCAACATCGTGATCGAATATAGAAGTAAAGAGATCATGATAGCTACGATTAGAAAAATCAATGAGTTCATCAACATCCTCATGATCTGATGAATCATATAAAGGGGTACATGAGAAGAAAGAATGTTCATCCTCTGCGTTTTTGAAAAAATTAGATGAAAAATCAAGTGGATTCTCAATGAAAGATTTGTCCTTTTTGCTATCAAATGATGGACTAACATCGAGTGTGTTCTGTGAATGATCAAAAGTAGATGCATCCAGGGAGAAATTTTCACAAGGAAAATCAGAAATGACAGTATCACCAAAGATGTTGGGAAAAAATGGAGGAGGCACAAACATAAGGAAGTCATCCTTCACCGCAGGTTCATGTTCAGATTCCCAGTCATACTCATCGTAAATGACAACACAGGTTGGTTGTGCAACATCAACTCTGTCGACAGCTTGATCCTCGTTCACAACAAGTGTGGAATCTGAAACGGAAGAACACAAGATAGTACAATCCGGAGGATCAACAGAACATAGGGACGGAGGTTGAGGTAACAAGTGCATATGACAACCCATGGGCTTCACAACCAAATCTGTGGAAAAGTTGAGAGTAGGTGGGATGGGGGGAGGTGACAATTGGATAGACTTGTGTGCACCTTCTCCCATATCACACTGCGGGGGTGGAGCTATTTGATGAGAGGAAGGTGGACAGTCACTTGTGACAACAATTGTGTCTTCCTCAGATTGCACAACTCCATCACTAAAGTATGCTGAGAGGGGTTTGAACTTTATTTTCGCTTTCGGATTGATCGATATGGCACAAATATATTTGAATCTTTCAATAAGATATTAGAAAGGCATCTTACTTTTCGGATCCTCCCAAGAGAAAGGCTGGAAGAAATCCCAAAATTCCATTACAAATTCATGTGAGGCCTTCGTTTGTTGTAACATTCTCTTATCAAGTGCTTCATGATCAAAATGGTGAAAAACAGATTCTATTTTATGACTGAACTGTTTGAAAGAGTGCACAGAGTTATGATGCAGCATGATACACCAAAGCAATGGGTAGTCGCAAAGTATGTGTGCAAGCAACATATATGCCATAGTTTCATTAGCATCTTCCAAGCTCTGCATGAGTGTGTGGAAGTGATCTAAGTGCTCAGGCCATGCTACTTTGCCTTCACCATCATATGTGGTTTGTGACAAGTCATCCCATAACTCCCTCTCGACTTCAAAGATATATCCGTTGGACAAACCTTTCAGAGGGTGAACTGTAACAAAAGCCATGATAGAGTGTGAAGATTCAACATAGATTGTGAGGACTCATCTTGTCATCTAGCCCTCCTTTTAGCACCATAAAAGTTGACGGTGTTGGACCCACCAACATGTTAGGGGATCTCCTTGGTAAGAAGTCCCAACTAGACCTTAGACTGTTTGGAGTAAGAGTCCCAACAGTGAGTAGTACGATATCGCCTTGATTGTGATCATGTGTAGAGGCAAGCAAGATTTCCTTGTTAGAAGCAAGGGTGTGACCTTGGAGAAAGTCAGGGAAGATGCATGGAAAGGCTCTAACACATGGAAGGGGAGAGGAGTGCGCCCTTTAGAAACCTGTAATAGTACGCAGCTTGAAAGGGAACACACGAGCTAAAAGACACACAAGATGGAAAGCATAATAGTTGACAATTGTTGGCTTGGTGGGGCCTGACCTAGTTTCAGTGTTAGTTAGCCAAACAAATCCCTACATTACCGGCCCTTTCGGAATCAGCCTGCAGAGCGTGGACCGAAGTCTCACTCGAAGCAGTATGGGGGGATGCTAGAACCAAGTTTTCATACCCTGAGATGGTCATGATGTCGGTTTATTTCTTCTATTCCTGCTTTCGCGCAGGTCATTAATTTCTAGGGCTCTGCCTGTCTAGCCCTTCATTCCTCCCTTCAGTACCTCCACGAAGGGGTATGATTGGCCTTCACACAGCCCTAACCTGCGGTTCCACTACTTTCACGCTGCTAAAGTAGTGTATAGAACAGGTTTCCAAGTTATCCTTAAGTGTTTAATTATCTTACTAAACAATCACAGTTAGCACCACGTAGACATATATTCTTTCTTTCATTCAATTAACCAACGTAATTACATATATTTGCGCATCACAAAAGCATTGAAAATGAAATCCATACACAATATGACAAGATGCTTTAATAGGAAATAAAGACAGAATTTGTAGAACACTTCTCTTTATTGATATCTTCAGATGATTACAGACTCTATCCACCCTGTGCACACAGCTACAGGGGTCCGCGCACTTAGTGGCGAACTTCCACCCTAGGCCTCTGTGCACTCAGCTGCAGAGCCTCTACCTACACTAAGACCTGAAACTTAGATTTCTCTCCTTATCGCTCAAGACTTCTTACTTCTACCAAACTTCTTATGACTACTTAGAGCTTACTTAACTCTTTTTATACAATCACATGGTCCGTGGACCATGGGTAGATCTTTACAGCTGACTTTACTTTACAAACTAACAGTGGACAACCCTTTATGGCTCATGACACCTTCGTGCACCGCGATCACAAAATGCAGAGACTTTAGAATGTTATTACAAAATTAGACCAAAAACATGGGCTTTTAGCCCCAAAACTGTCCTTGGGGGATCTTGTTCCCAATAGGCCTCCAACAAAAACATCATGACTCGCCCTCTAATCACTTGGTAGGTGCAGAGATCTTAGCGCGAAGACCTCCCAGCTCGACTCGTATGACCGCAACCTCAGCAGTGCACTGTGCGACCGCCTGCTTCGCGTCTTCAACCATCTACTCGGTCATTGCTCCTAAACTGTCGGTCTGAAGCTTTTGTTGAGTTACTTACAGAGTTGCAAGCTTTCCTTTAATAGAGGTTGTCACTGTGTAAGCCTCATCCATCTAGGGCTTCAGTCGTGCCTTGAACACCGTTCATTGTGCAGCACTGCATCCACCTGTTTTTTAGCTGCTTAGCCTCCTGCAGCTTTGCCAGTCTTTGTGTGAGCGCAGCGGTTCGCGCTATTCCTTTGACCTCATCATAGTGTTGTTGCAGTTCGCGTGCTTCTGTCTCCAGTCGTTGTATATTAGGGTCCTCCTACAAGCTCGTTAGAACCTTGAACGAATGCTCAAAAAGTTGCGTGCAGTCCGCTACTGCACTTTCAACCACCATTATTACCTCCGTGATAGTGGTCGCTCGTTGCTCCTTTACCTTCTGGTGGGGTTGAAGGTTGGGCCTTCAACTATAACTCAATGATCTGCAGGTTCAACTCCAACTAAACCCTTGCCATTTCTGTACGTGCATCACGCAACCTTGTAGCCAGCTTCCGGACGCGCACCTCGACTAGTTATTCCTCAGGAATGACCAACTCTAGGACCATTCGACATGCCTCCTCGACGACCTAGATTATGCGCTTGTTCTGGTTGGTCACCTCGGTCACAGCAGCGATGGAAGAGTCCCGTTGTAGTGCCATCTTGTAACATACATAATTAATTAGATTAATGAAGTGATTTATCATCAACAAGCAATTTATCAACTACTTAATCATTGAATTACAAAAAAGTACGAGTGAAGAGAGAGAACTTACCTGTGGAACGCTAGTTGAAATTCGCTAACTGCAACAAAGTCTTGGGGACGACTCTCCACCCAACCATAGGCTCAGTTGCATAAAAACTTGCTACAATTGGCCACCCCTGAGTCCTCAATCAACATACTACTGCCAGGGTATCCTTTGTCTCACAACACTATTCTCCCAAGAGAATGGATAGTGGAATCATGGAATGATGGAATGCTTCTCATCTTCCTCACCATCTATTAAATAGAGCAAACATTGGAAGGGGAACCACATGCACATACTCCATGTGTCTACATGCAACTTTATTGCTTTCTTGTTTTATTTCTTTTGTTTTTACTTTTTGATAGCTTTACTGATTTTTACTGCTTTCTTGTTTTATTTCTTTTTATATTTATTTAGAGCTTTAGTATTGTTGTTTATATTTATTATTTATTATGTATTTACATTATATTTATTACTTTATTGTTATTATTTTTTCTTGTATTTAATTTATATTATATTAGTTATACATTTATTATTATTATTATTATTTATTATTATAATAATAATATTATTTATATTATTATTAAGGCGAATTAAATACTCCAACTTTAAAAACTTCGCCCAAGTTAAGTTGAATTATTTAAATTTTATTTATTTAGTTATTTATTACTTCATGTTTGCCCAACTCCCTCTGCTGAACTAGTATAACCAACAGGCATTGAAAGTTTCCACAACACCCGAGAAATTTCAAGGAATCTTTGTCCTTTTTCCCACTTTCGACACCAGGCATAAGCCTGCCTAGTGTGTATCCTAGTCCAATGCTGGCCCCAAGGCTTGCGCCTGACTCAAACTTCATCTGCCGCAACGCAGGCATCTGGTACAATACTCAATGACTTCAGGCATCTCACAAGGCTAGCCCACTCCCTCCACAACTACTAAGACGCACAACCCCAGGCATTGAAGTCCTTACACCCCCACCAGACTTCGGCATCCCAATCCAATAACAGGCACCTAGCCTAGAATATCAAGCACTTGGCCTCCTCAAGATGGTCCCATAGCCCTTCAAGAGCTATCCATCAAGAGCTACACAAGACAAAGGAACCACTGGCATATGTAGTGTTGATTGAGTTTGTCCCTAGCCCATATGGTGTTATTTATTCTCACTTGTGCGTATGGGCTCGGACGATATCATCAAATAAACTAGCCCTCTCGGCTCATTTGTGGAGTCTTGTGAATCATCACACCTCAACATGCAACCAATGCATTAGCTATACCATCATAGTATCATAGAAAATAATCCACATGGCAAGTCTTGCATGTCATCATGTAACATTCATAATTGTTAATTGCAACATTATGAATAATAACGAAATGCATGCTTATGCATGTCATAAATTTGTATGCAACTATCACATGCTTCACCTCATGAAATACCATCATAAGTTATAACATCAACATATTTGCATCAAAGACATATCATGACTTCACATAATAAATGAACCACATGTGAATAAACCTCATATTATAGCATCATAATTCCTATGCCATGTTATGCATATCATATCCATCATGAGTATTCAACATTAAATACATATCATCACATAGTAAATGAATATGTCAATATATCTTGACATAACATCATAATGCCTATGCATATCATCATCATCATAAGGATACATCATCACTATTGTAACAATTATATAAATATGACCCTCATACATCATATCATGAAACATCATCAATATGAGAAACATCTCAATACTTATCAAATATAGAATAATACTCTATAAGCATTCTTATCATGATTCATCAGAAAAATGAATTTCATTTACTTTACAAACATTCAACTATGAACTAAGATTATTCATCATCCATCTAGGATCTATGTTATCTCATCAGTGTTATGTTTTCATCAAGATACCAATTAGTTTTTCAATAATCATTTCCACTTCTTTCAACTAGGAAGTTGACCATTTACACCATAGGTATAATCATCTAAGTACATCGTTAAAGTTCACATGAGCCTCATCATCTTGAGTCTTAATCTCTCGTCATATATTCTTCCTTTCCCAAGGAAATTCTGGTGAAATTCATTGTTAAGGTATTACTAGTTATACAATCATTATTTAAATCATCTATCTCAAAATTAAAATCCCTTGGTTTTACATCCATTTACCCTTTGGCTTGTCGATTCCAATATCGCTATGCAATTGCATATAAAAACTAGGTCATCATGATTTAATTTTATATCATGCTTAATTTACTTGCATGAGGGTTTGTTGATCCATGTTGACTTATACATACATCACTTAACAATTATCATTTTCATCCACAAAAAATATTTTATTATCTCATCAAAGTTTCTATCTCAATACCATTTGATTTCTTTATCATAAATTCACCCTTCTTCAATTTAGACAAGAGATTCTTGCTCATTAAATAGTATTTTTAGATTTAGATTTTGAAACAGTTGGAAACACTACTACCATCATTATCCATGAAAAATTTAATGTGTGGTGTTCTGTGGAAACAACCTTTTTTAACGCTATGGGAACAAAACTTGATAAGTTTCTCTATGTGAAGTCCTACTCATGAAACAATGAGTGCAAATGAAGTCCTAATCATGAAACAATGAGTCCAAATCAGTCAAGTACATTCTCTATTAATTGACTCTCACTTCTTTTGTCAATATGTACACAATCCTTCTCAAGGTGTCCTTATAAAATTTCTAGCAACATTTCTTTCCTATACTTCAACTATTATTTTTTTTTTACCATTTAAACCTTTAAACATCTTCCTCGTTTATTATCACTAGTCATTATGAAAATTCTCAACTTCATATCTTCACACCTTTAAACTATGTAGATCATCACCATGACCATTACCAATCATGTTTCTTGATCCACTCATCAATACCCTTAAAATAACTTTCTTCTTGATAGAACATCCCTTCATTTCCTCCGAGTCTTAACATCCTAATATTCCATGTCTACTAGCTTCAAAAATGGAAACTTCTTCACCTAATTCTATTTTATTAAATTGACTTTAATTTCTCACCTCCAGTCGTTGGTTTCTTTTCCTCCTCTCTTAGAAGCATAACATTGATACACTTTGGAAATGTTGTTACTATTCCCCAACTTGGATAATACCCTTTAAATAAATTCATTAAGATGGATACCAAATGTAATCCGCTTATCATTTCCTGTTTTAAGACATCAACATAATAAAATTTCCTGATCATACATGTTGTTATCCGTAATTCATGCATATATTTAGTCACCTATGGAAAACTTTACATTGTGGCCCTCCCATTAGAGGGAAAAAATATTATAGATGTTGTCATGCACACAACTTATCTCCTCCAATTGATCAATTTTATTATGGATTTACTTCTTTAATCTATGTCATCATACCTTTGAGGTTCCTTCAAAACGATCTTCATTATTACCATAATTATTCAACTTCATTAATTGATTGTCAATATTTTCTTCTTTATGTGCATCATCCTTAGATAGATCTTATAGTGATACCTTTAGAGTACCAAGTTATGATTATACCAAACTCTTCCATTATGTTCTAAAATAGGTTGCTTCTTCTTATTGATTTCTTACCCTTGTTGTGACACTTCCTCTCAACCACCTTAAGTATCTATATCCAAGTTGGCCATAATCACATGAGCTATCATTAGTTATCATCATTAGAAAATTTGTAATTTCTTCTTAGACAACTTTATCCAATATATGCAATTAACCTTGAATCACGAAACCTCATGTAACATTATATTCAACATCATAACAGTTAATTAAACTAAACTGAAATCATAGTGTATGATTTAGATGTATCATAAAGTTTAAACAATAAAACATGCTTTAGATGTTCCATAAAAGTATATGTCTTAGCTAAGTAAACAATCTATCAATGGAAATTTTGATAAATTTGATAAGCAATCATCATTTCGAACCTCAGAAATCATACTATTGCTGGACTGTATACTTTCAGGGGTGTGTGTGCTTTTAAATTTAATGCAAGGTGTATATCAATTGTTCTCAAATACCTCTTTTATGTATCCTTAGTACTGTGCATGTTATTTTAATCACAATTTGGAAGAGAAACACCTACAATATATTGTCTACCAACTGTTATAATACCACAATGAATGAACAAGTAAATTCACATTTCTTTGTGGAAATTTCTAAGATATTCTAAGTGGGTATCTTTTCCTGGGCACAATATATGTTTCATGCTTATGACTTAAAGACTTTTCCCTTAATATTAAACCAATTATTCAACCAAAAATGCAAGACTGAAATGCAATGAAAATGCTCTAATGAGACAATGTAGATCAAGAGTATTGAATAACCTACTATCCAATTTGTGAAAGTAACACTTGCAATACAAGATTACAAAAAAAAAACCTCTTCCAATGAATCAACGAGTCACAACAAAGAAAACTTAAATAACAATTAAGTTGTCCATAGAGAGCTATGTGAGCAACACCTTGAATTAATAGACTTTTAAATTAGTAAAGCACTGTCACACCATTAACTGTTGTAGTTGATTATAGCAATGTTCATTTTAGGAAACAACATTTAGAAAATGGTGCAAGCACAAACAACTCAAGAAAGTGAGATTTCTATCAATTGTTTTACCATGCAATGAGATTCTAATGAGAGCAGATAACCATAGAGGTTGGTATTCAAACTAGAGAAGAAATAAGAAAGGAGGCTCATTCCAATACTAACACAAATATCAATATGCTGCCTATAAAATGGTACAATAATGCATGAGAAAACCAATGAGGAACTAATGAATGCACCAAACTTTAAGTTATACCAACGTTAGTCTACTGTTAAGAAATCCGATTGTTGTAGCTTATTGCCAAGAATATATCAGTCCTTAGATACCAAAATTCAATAACCAATTAAAGCAAAACTGCAATGTGATGTGAGTCACTAGATGATCCAATCAATCTACCAAATCACTTCTCAAATGATCACTGAATGCAAGATAAGGAGTACTAATGATCTAGATTCAAGCTTACTTCCAAATGCAAAGGTAATATATCACTGAAATGTCAAGATCAGACCTATATCAAACCTCTGAAAAAAAATCAGATTTCTAACAGTGAAATCAAGTCACCCGCATATGCATGCAATGATAGCCAAACACTTACAGTTGATCCTCCAAAACAAATGGTGATATGCCTGGAATTTCATGTCTCACTTTCATAATTTAATATCAGACTTTTGTAATGATTCTACTATAAGATCAAAGAAATAAGTTGGTTGTAGCTAGTTTAACAAGTATATTGGTCTACCAAAGCCAGATCAGTTATCAAAATGTATCAGGTAGTTTTCTCCTTTAAGTGAGTTTGTCTCTATTTGGCTTGGTTTTCTACCAATGGTTTAGCATGCAATAAGAATCCTTTTTCTGTTCGTCAGTTATCTATTCATGATACGATATTGTTTTGTTTTAACAGTGTACATCATACTCAGTTCATATTAGAGATTTGTAATATTGTTATTAATTTAGGCACACCTACAAAATATTTAAGCTCCAAATGGGTGATATACCGTCACATGAATAAGACATTAAATTTTTGAAGTAATAAGTAGATTCAAAATAGTTTTCCCATATCTTTTCGATAACCTTAATCGTGCATTCTATATATGCAAGAGACATATCATATGTTCTGGCTATATTATTAGTTAGACAGTTGGTATAATTCTCAAAATTTACCTTATAACGTCAAAATTATGATTCTGCAATTATAGTGGTCTTGAATTATTTATTTATTTTATTTTGTATTGTAGCAATTCTCAAGGAAGGATTTGGAGGACAAATGCAATGTATTACTAGATTGAATTGAAACAAGTCTTTGATATTTTGTTATCCATATAATAACCATAATAACCATAATGATAATGAATTAACAAGCAAGCGCCCTACGGTTAGTTTTTCCAATACCTAGTCTTGAAAATATTTCTACACTAGTGGCATACTGTTCTCATACAAAAAAATGTTTAATTAGGATGATGGCGATCAGATGGATAGTGTAGTTCGCAACAAAAACGAATTTGCATTACAAAAATGAATTTTCTTCCCTAGCACTGGTTCAAGAAATATATGCTTAAAATAGGCTTGATTATTGATCTAAGCAAAGAAAAATTAGAGATGACATGTAATAAATAACCGTCGCTAATGAAATGAGGTTTTTGATGGCTTAGTGCTTTCCGTGAGAAACTGATGACATGTAATAAATAACCGTCGTTGATGAAGTGAGGTGTTCGATGGCTTAGTGCTTTCTGTGAGAAACTGGAAAATTAAAAAGATTCCTTATTGCTGGTAAACACCAAAGCTAAGAACATTGATTCAACCTCTGCAGGTGCTAGAAACAACTAGCAATTCATATAAAATCAAAGTAATTTTAAGCAATAGTGTCTTATGGGTGGACTTAGATTGCTGAGAAATACATGTGATCGTTGGAACTTGGAATTCTGACCAAATTCGTGCTACAGAGGAATACCACTGCACAGTCCTAATGCAAAAATGGCTCCACCACTGCCCAGTCCCAGTGCCCATGTGCAAAAATGCCGCCAGGCAGTGAAAGTTGGTAACAAAACTTGTTCAAATCAATGTAATAATCATATTCGGCTTGCAGACACAACCCTTTTCTACTCCTGGGATCCTACTCTAGCACCTATTTTGGAAAGAGAGAGTTGAAGAAATCCATTGTGCCCGTTGTGGGATGTTATATTCACGCTATTCACTAGGGCTCACAAATTACATTTTAAAATCCATTCACAATCTTATTCACCAGTCTCTCAGTTCTGGGATCTTGGGTTAGAAAATTCTCGACAAGGAAGACCCACCATTATGACTACTGGAAATGCAAGTTGCAACTTACAATGCATCTCCAGAGGTGATCTTATCCAAGTACCTCCAAAAGTTAATAGCAAGGCCCCGGTTGTGTCCAATGAATGGACTGATGGGACAAATTTACCATTGGCGGACAACTACAGGGCCAATGAACATTATTTATCGGACTGATTGAGTGGCATGACAATTGAGTTCTTACTATGAATTTTCGCTCTCGCGAATCAGCAATTCTAAAATTGGCGACCTCAAAAAAATAACAGTTGAGAAAAAAAATGCTTGCAAGACAGAGTCAAAAGAATATTGTTCATAAAATGAACAAACAAGAAACGAAATGAACAATGATCACAGAATTAACAAAATCCAGGGGAAATAAAAAGGCTCAAAGCTGGAAACAAAATTTAACGTCTCTGGCACACTGTGTCCTACTGTAGGCAACATTCAGAAGACTGGAGAAATAAAGAACAGAGCTTATTTCGTGTGTGTACTGTGCTCTTTTAATAAAGTCAATGGAATTCCTGCATGTGGAGATCCTGCACTTTTGGCGGAATTGAGGATAGAGCCAAAGCTAAAGAGGAACAATGAGAAAATTTGTAGCCGCAACTTGCAGAGCCCCATTATGTGAGTGATAAGTCACACACTGAAAGTTTTCTTTGTCGCAACCCAACGATAAAATAATTAAAATAATTAATTTTTAAATCATTTAGATTGAAGTTTTCTACATTAAAATGTCTATAGGCCCTAAGATTTGAACCTAAACTCTGATACCATATGTAACATACATAATTAATTAGATTAATCAAGCAATTTATAATCAACAAGCAATTTATCAAATAGTTAATCATTAATTACAAAAAAATACGAGTGAAGAGAAACAACTTACCTGTGGAATGCTAGTTGAAATTCGCTACCTGCAACAAAGTATTGGAGACGACTCTCCACCCAACCGTAGGCTCAGTTGCACAAAAACTTGCTACAACTGGCCACCCTCGAGCCCTCAATCAACGTACTATTGCCAGGGTAGCCTTTATCTCACAACACTATTCTCCCAAGAGAATGGGTGGTGGAATCATGGAATGATGGAATGCTTCTCATCTTCCTCACCATCTATTAAATAGAGAAAACATTGGAAGGAGAACCACATGCACACACTCCATGTGTCTACATGCAACTTTATTACTTTCTTGTTTTATTTTTTTTTATTTTTTTACTTTTTGATAGCTTTACTGATTTTTACTGCTTTCTTGTTTTATTTCTTTTCATATTTATTTAGAGCTTTAGTATTGTTATTTATTATTTATTTACTATTACTATTTTTTTATTTATTGTTTATTATTTATTTTCTTGTATTTTAATATTATATATTATATATTTATTATTAAGGGACATTACACAAGCATGCACCTATATTGTTCATAGCAATGCTTTAGTTATCAGATTGCATCCTATAATGCATTGGACTCATCAAATTCTATTCTATCCTTGAAATATTACGGTATTCCACTGACATACCTCTAGATCCTTGCTTTCTCTTCCTTAAGGTAGGGAACATACCTTAACAATTCTAAGAATTTGGTGGTGTACTCATCATATATCATTTGTCCCACGCTAAGCTCATAGAACTCCTTTGCCTTACTTTCGAATTATCTCTTAGATAGATATTTGATTCTAAAATACTCTTCAAACTCCTTCGAGGACAATTCTTCCTCCGTTATGCCCTTTACTTTTTCAAATATTCCCACCATATATTAGCCTTGCCTCTTAAGATGAAAGTGTCTACCTTTGCTCTAATTTTCTCTGAGTAATCATGGATTCGAAAAAAATTCTTCATTCTCAGTAGCCAATCTTCAACATCCTTTGATTTCCTCATTTCTCCATCAAAGGTAGGAGGCTTAGCCTTTTCAAACTTCTATGGTATATACTCTCTTTCCCTTACTCTCCCATGATGATAATGATGATAGTGATGACGATGTGGCCTTCTATGAGTGTCATACTACTTCTCATGGGTGATTGAGTTCCCTTTTGGGGTACTTAACATAATGTCTCCTTTCATGGTGTCTTCATTAGACAATTGACACCGCTTTCTATATTTTCTCTCATTCGCCCCATTGGTTCTTACTTCCTACCCCAATGGGCTTCACATGTCTCTAAGGTTGATCCTCATCTCATGTTTCCTCTACCTTTGTAGGCTTAATAAGATTTGCAGTATGAATGCATTGAATTCAAATTACTTTTCGTGTGCCCTGACAAGCCTCTCATTATCAACTTTATAGCTGCTTATTTATGCTCTCAGGCTTCTCAACATGTCCATCCAATGAGGAGAGTTTTCCCCTCCTTGTTGTTCTACCAAACTTTCCTCTTCATGTCCATGTTGTGATTGGTCGAAGTTGTACTTCACCATTTTATTATTATGTCCTCGGTCTGTTGTTTCTAGGTTGTACCACCCTTTACCGTTCATGTGGTATTTAAATGTCATATCTTTGAGCCTTAATGTCTTTTATGTGCTGTCACACACACATAACTGTTAGATTTTAAAAAAAATCAAATGCATAATAAACACCATCACCTTGGCTTGTTGATGGAATTTGTTGCTGCAAAGCTAGCCACAACACCACACCTCACTTAGTGCATTAACATTAGTAAATCATATAAATCATCCATACTATGCCACATGCAAATATGACAATAAAATATACCAAGCAACACACATAATCAATACACAAACAACTGGATCTCTAATGCTCGACACGAGGCTTTAAGGCCTTAGTGGATCTCTTAAGGTCTAGTTTCAAACCCTCACTTATTAGTTTTGTGATGATGCACTTCCAGTCCAAGTATTGAAATTGGAAGCTCTGATACCACTTTGTAACACACCCCCTACTAACCCATGTCCTAAGCAAAGTTAAAAGGAGGCAGTTACTATGTTGACCCAATCTCCATGATCTAGTTATGGAAGTGGGGTCCACATTTTTTGTTACATTTCACTCTTGATAAGCTCGAAATGAATGATACGATCACATTCATCTTGTTGAGGTGATTCCAATGGTATAAATTTATGTCTAATCCGACTCACAAATCCAAATATATGGCATCAAAGAATTAGCCATTCAATTAGTTCCACCTCACCAACCTGCCACATGGCACCATGTTGTCCCCATGTGTCTCTCACATGGAAATCGTAGTCAACCCTACTTTGCGACATGGTAGTGTTATCATGGTTTCTGAACTATTCATACTGATCACATAATACCCACTATACCATGGGTGTGACTTGACTCACAAGACATACATGTTATATGAAAATTATTATTGGTGTGAGCCCCTCAAAGACCACATCATAAATACTAGACCATTGAGCCAAGTCATCCTGGGTGATAGGTACCGAAAATTCCATCATGCCCTTCATCCAATTTTTCTAGGGTGATGTCATTCATCATCACTCTACTTACGTGGACGGGGTCCCAAGAAACATTTCAAAAACAACTATTCATGGAATTTCTATTGTGAGTGATTGGGAGTTTTTTCTCTTCTTTATGCACTGGGAACATGCCCCACTACCACCTCACCTTGGGGATTCAACCTCAGTAGTTCCCTCTTGGTTCTCCCTTAGGATCTTTCAGGGACAGCCTTTCGAGCTATGTGTGTAGCTAAGAGCTCTCCACTCTCAATGGTCTAGATTTCTTCGGTTCTGCTTATGGTCGTCATGCCCAATCACTTGGCTTATGTAATTCAATCCCTTTGGCTCCTTCGGGCCCTAATTCTAGCGTGCGACATATGTGGGGTTGTTCCTGCACTCATGCTCGATCACGACGGTTCTATAACACTTGGGTATATTGAGACCTAGCACCCAATGCTTAAAGTATCATGACTCAACCCCACTTAATCCCCATGCACGATAGCCTCAATCTAGTGGTTTTCAAGGGACCTTTCCCTTAGTGCATGTTTCATATATGTGTGTGTGTGTGTTTCGTATATATATATATTATTTTATTTTTCTGTGGAAAATGAAGGTAGGTCCACTCGAAGGGACCACACCCCAAGGGCATTGAGGATAATTGAACCCATGACCTCCAAATGAAAGGTTCTTTAGCAATGAGACCTCGACCAATTGATATAATATATATATGGCTACAATGGTTCTAATCCCATAAGGGCTTGGCATACATATAATTTTATAAGGCCCCCAGGCCTACAACTCACATAATATATATATATATATATATATTATATATTAATATATATATATTATATATATATATATATAGGTATGTAGTATATAGTATGACAGTCGCAAGTGTGAGGGCCTTATAAAATATATGTAAACCAAGCCTTATGGGATTTAAACCACTGTTATCCAAAGCCCTAGATAATTTCCTAGCCATATATATATATATATATATATATATATATATATATATATAATATATATATATAACCACGCTGTCTCCCCTGAGTTTACAGACAAAAACCTGTTCAATAGCCAAGACATTTATAACGCAGATATACCAAACAAGTTAATAGAAATAATTTACCCATTTGCAGAAAGTTCAATCTCTTCATATTGAGGGAGGCTTAAATTATTTCAAGATCAACACATCCATGAGGAATAAACCTTTTCACAAGATAATGAGGCATTACATAAAGCGTGTACATACATTAGTGACATTCTTGCTCATACAAGAAACATCACCCCTATCATTAACATTACATTGTCTCAATACCATAAACAAAGACACGAGAGGCATAGACACAAAACATGGTTATGTATACTTATCTTATAGGATACCTAGCAACTGAGAGTGGGACTCTAACTCTCCACCAAACCATGGACAAGGTACAACCACTATTACTTATAGTTGTCACACGTGCACCATATTCCATTGCTTGAGGTGGAGTGATGCTTAAGATGAAATTAAACTAACATAACAACTGGAATATGATGCCATAAGGACACAATGCCTTCATCCACCAATTAGACAAGTTTTTCACTGGGTCCCTTCAAACACAATTAACATCCATGCTAGGATATCACAGTGCCGAGAGTTTGAAATCACTTTCAGAAGATCAAGAGAGTCCACATTGAGGATGGTTCACGAGTGGTTAAGTTACTATAGGAGCATAAAGGCCATTTTTAATAGATAATTCATTAGTGAGAGCATATAACAATGCTCTCAACACTGAGTGGTTCATCAACTCCCCAAGTACCTGGGTGTTTCTCTCCTATGTAGTGGTTAATTAATCCACAAGCTTCCAATGGTTCTTCAGCCTTCAGGTAAGCCAACTCCCTCGACAATGATTTCAACCAGTAAACCTCTTTGAAGGTTCCTTAGCTAGTTCAGTTTTTCTAGAGCTTGATAACTGCGTGTTCTGATCGCTACTATGTTAAATCTCTACTCTGCATATGTGTGAGAGTGAGTTATCCTTAGTTTTCTCCACTGTGCAGGAGTAACAAGCTCAGTTCTCCCCCTCCCATCTCGTTTTCGTGCCTGCCCATAGACCAACTGTCTGTCTCTCTCCAATGATCCACATGGTCAAAAACTACCTTGGACAATGCAACCCATGTTGCATTTAATATTTTTTTCCAATTTGCTTGGTGTTAGAGCTAATGGACACCTAGGCATGTACTCATATTTCAATTAAATTTATTGCTCAGCTAGCCCAATTAAAACCATTCAACCAACGAGGACTGTTATTTAAAACAAACCATTCCTGAAGTAATTTCCCTCCTCAAGTAACTGGAATATGTGTCCCTTTCTCTCAACCTTTAATTAATTTAAAATTTATTTACAATAGAAAAACATTAACCAAGGGATGTCACATACAACTACATTTGTTTGTAATAGTCCCATAACATGAGGGTGAAACTAAATTTTTCATAATTCCCAAAACCTTAAGATCTAGAAGTGATACCCCTAGGAGTTATTGTGGTAAAAGGAATGTGGGGCTCAATGAGCCTAGTTGAAATGTCAAATTCTTGGGGCCATAACCTTCACATACAAACTCCATTTTGGAAATTCTTTTGATTGTTACAAATCTTGTTTTGATTTCTACAAGTTTGGAAGGTTGGGACCTTTGAAGGGCTCAAAATTTGTTGGAAGTCCAAGGCTAGCAAAATTACAAGAAAATTGGCATTCAATATCATTTTTGAGAAAATGTTAGATAAAATGTTCACTTGAATCAATGGTACCCCCCTAGGAAGCAATGCTCATCGTTGCATTAAGTTCTTGTGTCATATGGGTTTTTTTTTTTAATATGATCCTTTGAAAAGCACTTTCCCTAGTGAAGACATTGCTTTGCTTCAATAACATGATAGAGTTATATGTTATGTTGGCTGGTTCTCTTCATCTTGGTGTCCATGATCCAATCCAATGTAGACTGCTCAACATAGTGAATGTTGATCTTTGTAGAGTTCAAGTTCGATATCACCTCAAATGTTTCCAATAGAGGCAAAAAGTATGGTTAAAGAAACTCCACATTGAAGACTAGGTGTTAGCGAAGGACATTTTCAAGATTTAATTCAAAGGCATTTTCTCCCACATTATTGGTGTTGTTGGCATTATGATACAGTTGTTGTCCTTGATGGCAACTCACACAGATGACAGTTCACAGAGCATCAGGTTATATAGATAAGACTCCAGAGATTGAAGAAAGAGAGTGTTTAAAGAAGTATATGCTGGTTCACCTTGTCCAAGCAACATATCCACGTGGGTTAACAGAACAAAATGAGCGTATATGTATACACACACTTTCACAGGAGGAAAAGCACATACATGTTGGAAAACCAAGGTTTTGGTCTGAGGTATTTGGTCCAAGGTATTGGTCCTAGGTATTTGGTCCGAGGTTTTTGGTCCAAGGTACTGAGAAAGGCCTAAAACTATATAAGGAAGAGAAGATCATTAGGCCAAGACAGAAAGTAATGAAAATCTTATGAAGAGTGAGATCAAAAAGAAAATGTGCATGTTATGGGTTTTAGATGCTTTGCTTGATATGAACTAAGGATGAACCTTATCGGTTGATAGGGGATGGGATTTAATGATGGATTAGGACCAAGAGGCCTAAAATGAATTATTATTATATGGTTTGATCATGGATAGTCTATCTGAATGCTAACGCGTGATTTTCACTGTAAATGTTCTGATCTGGGTATGGCTGAAGTCTGGAATAGTTATGATGTTTTAAGTTAGCATTTGCAGATCTATACGATGGTTCACTTTGGTAAAATTGCGTATATACATTATGAAATATGATATTTGAAGTTACAGTTGGTTATGGTTGTTGATGCTGAATTCTGGGTTCTGCTCTATGTTCTGGTGACTGTTTTGGTGATAGTGTTCTAAATCTTCAGATTGATTTTTTGTTATTTTCTTCAATGATGATGGGTTTTTAGTGATTGGTTGTATTCTAGTGGTGATTGATTTTGAGCTTCAGTGTTGCTGAATGGGTCCAGTATGAAAATTTGATGAAACGAGGCCTTCAAATTGTGGTGTTGTGTTCCAGGAGTATCCTGTCTGAAAATTTATGAAACGTGGTCCCTGGAGGAAGAGATAAGGTTGTAGTCTTTTTTAGGTCAATGCCTATGTACTGGTAAACATATCATCTAGTACAAGAGCCAGGGGGTTGGAGCTTCCTTCCAATACTAGCTGGAAAATGAGTGAAGGTTAGAGCCTTCGGTAGGTCGGTGCCTACATACTAGTAAACGGATTAGCTATTACAAGAGCTAGGGGTTGTAGGTCCCTTCAGTAGAAGATGGAGAATGAGAGAAGGTTGTAGCCTTCTGCAGGTGGGTGTCTGCATACAGGTATGAGTCTACACCAGTACAAGATTGTAAACAGGATTTTCTTATATTAAAAGAAGACAACATTAGGTGGTTTTTGTCCTGCATTGGGTTTCCACCTTAAATATTGGTGTTCATGTGTGTTTCTTATGTGTGATGGTTTGTTCTGTTATTACTGCACATGGTTACTGTTTATATGGTTAATGAAGTACTAATGCACTAATTAAAGATCAACATATGATGAATTAACTGAATCATAAGTTTACTGGAGATACGCTAGTTGCCATAAATATAGTTGCGTGTACACGCTAGTTACCTTCATTGAAGTAGTGTATATAAATCAAAGTATGAAAAGAAAAAGATTATTGATTTGACTAATACTGATTCACCACCCCCCCCCCCCCCCCCCCCCCACCCCCCCATCTCAATATTATTTCCAATAATTGGTATCAGAGCAGGTCCTTCAAAAGAAGCTTGATTGCTTGAAGGGAGATATTTCAAAATGAACAATCACGAAGGCATGGGATCTATTAGACCACCAATCTTCAATGGGACACAACTTGGTATATTGGAAAACAAGAACTAGAGCGTATCTTCAGTCACTTGGAACTGATGTTTGGGCAATTGTGGAGAAAGGATATCAATATCCAGTAGTAGTCCCCACAGATCTAGTAGAAAGGAAAACATTTGAAATCAATGCCAAAGCTGTCAATGCCTTATTGGGAAGTCTATCAGAATCATAATTCGTTAAAGTCAAGCAGCTCAACTCAACCAAGGAAATATGGGACAAAATCATTCAGAGCTACGAAGGTGACTCCCAAGTAAAACGTGCTAAACTATGAACTCTTAGAATCTAGTATGAAACTCTCAAGATGAATAGTGATGAAAGCATTTCTAGTTATTTCTTGCGAGTAGATGGGATTGTAAATAATATGAGAAATCTGGGTGAAGAGATAAAGGAAGCTACTTTAGTTGAGAAAATTTTGAGATATTTGTCTTCTAAATTTGAGTCAAAATTGTCTGCCATAGAAGAAAAACATGATCTTCAAACTATTACTGTGACTCAACTCCATGGAATACTAACTGCCTTTGAAATGAGAAAAGGGGGTCCATTAGATATGAGATAAGCCGCTTTTAAAGCATCATCAAAGGGAAAAGAAAAGGAAGAGCACAATGAATCATGACACATTTCAGAAGAAGAATATGAGGTAAATTTTGTCAAGAAGCTTCAACGTGGTTATGGAAGATTAAGAGGCAAGCTATCATTCAAATGCTTTGCTTGTGGTAGAGTTGGTCATTACACTGCTAGATGCCCTCATGTCAAAGGAAAGATGTCTGCAGAAGGTAATAGAAGTTATTATACTCATGATGATAGTGATGGCCTGTCCAATAGTGATGAAGATGATCAAGAAATTAAACTACTCATGGCGTATGAGAAAGATGCCTTAGAAAAGGAATATTTCCATGAAGAAATCAATCAACTCAAAATCATTTTGGAAGAAAAAGATACAGTCATAAACACAGTGACACATCAACTCACTGAAAAAGAAAAACACAATGAAGTGTTAGAATGTGAATTAGTAAGTCTAAGAAAAGAACTTGAAAAGACAAAGACTTTGAATCTTAGATTTGCTAAAGGATCAGAAACGTTAGATGAAATCATCAAAGTTTAGCGTTCGCCTATTATAAAGACTAGTCTTGGTTTTCATGAAGGTGAATCTAGTTCACAAGATGAGGTAAGGAACTTCAATATAAATCTGAAATGCTCAACAAGGAGATAAAATGCAAACCCCATCAACAACCAAGGAAAGAAAGACTTCAAAGAAAAACATTTCCACCTAACTATGGAAGGGATAATTGTTTCTTTTCTCTGACAAATAATGTTGAATGTTTTAAATGCCATAATTTTGGACATGTTGCAGCCAGATGCAGAAGTAGAATGGTTCAAGACCGTCACACAGAAAGATCATCAGTTTCTAGGTACTTCAAGGGATATTGTTTTGCTTGCAATATGTTTGGTCACAAAGCTATTGATTGCGATAGAAGGAATATGAAACATGTAATATGCTATGCGTGTAACAAGTTTGGACATAAAGCAAAGGAATGTAGGAGAAAATTTCGGCCACCATACCAAAAGGAGCAAACATCATCACAATCCAAGGTATTGAAGAAGAAGGAATTGTTGTCAGAAAGATGTGGCATAGCTCAGTTGGCAGAAATAATAGACCCAGGGGAAGCTGAAAGTGTAAAAATTCAGTGTTCCAATTCTCATATGCAATTATTATGAAGAGAAGTCATGCATATATGCGTGTTCAAAGCTGCACAATCGCATATATGTTTCTTTGAAGAAAAAGCAGTAGGACAGACTCAAGAAAAGGGGTCTGATATGGTTCAGTCAATTATCTGCTCTGTTTGATGATGGTTACAATCTACTAATGATATGTGGAAATGTGTTCGTGCTCATAAGCTGTTAAAAAGTTGATGTATATCTGGTTGATGATGATGCCTTGATATTTCTTACTGATATATAAAATGATCAGATCTGATAATGAACAGTTGGCACAGGTTCAGGGGGAGCATATGCTTCTAATAATGTATTGTCGGCATTATGTTATAAGATCTTGGTACATGAAGATGCTTATATTGCTTGATCCACATAGTTGTTTTGATTCAGGTGACTCTTTTGATGATGGACATATACAGGCTATTGACATTGATGTTGCTTGAAGATGTTGATGATGCAGATCATATATGGTGTATGATAGTTGCTGATGACTATCATGGTCTTGTTGGTCCTTGTTATAAATGTCATGTATATCATTTGATGTAAAGGTTATATAAAGACCTAATTTTCAACCCCACTATGCATGGGAAGGATGATGTAATAATTTATATTTCAGTCATGTATAAACATTTGGTATATCCCCACTTGGTTGGGTGGATGAGTCAAAATTGGTGTATCCCCACTTGGTTGGGAGATTGATGTATGTATGGGTAATTAGTGATAGGAAGGTCATACTCAATTAGTTGAGCTATAGAGTCATGTTATTCTTCTGAAAAATATTTTTGTAGACTCTGCATGTGCTCAGGGGGAGCATGGACGGTTTAGTGCATCTCAGCATGTACAAAGGGGGAGCTTAATCAGAGAATTTAGCATGTACTCAAGGGGAGCATGGACATCATAATGTATATCAAAAGGGGAGAATATCTTGGTCCGCCCTTTGCCCTTGATGTCAAAGGGGGAGAGTATCTTGGTGTTGTGGTTGCCATCAAGTCCAAAGAGGGAGATTGTTGGCATTATGATACAATTGTTGTCCTTGATGGCAACTCACACAAATGACAGTTCATAGTGCATCAGGTTAACTTATAGATCAAACTCCAGAGATTGAAGAAAGAGAGTGGTTAAAGAAGTATGTGTTGGTTTACCTTGTCCAAGTAGCGTATACACGTGGGTTAACATAACAAAATGAGCGTATACATATACATGCACTTTCATAGGAGGAAAAGCACGTACATGTTGGAAAACCAAGGTTTTGGTCCGAGCTATTTGGTCCAAGGTATTTGGTTCGAGGTTTTTGGTCCAAGGTATTGAGAAAGGCCTAAAACTATATAAGGAAGAGAAGATCATTAGGCCAAGAGAGCAAGTAATGAAAATCTTATGAAGAGTGAGATCAAAAAGCAAATGTGCATGTTATGGGTTTTAGATTCTTTGCTTGATCTGAACTAAGGATGAACCTTAGCAATTGATGGTGGATGAGATCTAATGATGGATTAGGATCAAGAGACCTAAAATGAATTATTATTATATGGTTTGATCATGGATAGTCTAGATCTGAATGCTAATGCGTGATTTACAATGCAAATGTTCTGATCTGGGTATGACTGAAGTCTGGAATAGTTATGATGTTTTAAGTTAGCATTTGCAGATTTGTACGTTGGTTCACTTTGGTAAAAGCGCGTATACATGATGGTTCGGAACATCAAAGTAGTATATACATTATTAAATATAATATTTGAAGTTGCAGTTGGTTATGGTTGTTGATGTAGAATTCTGGGTTCTGCCCTATGTTTAGGTGACTATTTTGTTGACAGTGTTCTGAATCTTCAGATTGATTGTTTGTGATTTTCTTCAATGATGATGGGTTTTCGGTGATTGGTTGTATTGCAGTGGTGATTAATTTTGAGCTTCAGTGTTGTTGAATGGGTCCAGTATGAAAATTTGATGAAACTAGGCCTTCAAATTGTGGTGTTGTGTTCCAGGAGTATCCAGTCTGAAAATTTATGAAACGTGGTCCCTGGAGGAAGAGATAAGGTTGTAGTCTTCTGTAGGTCGGCGCCTACGTACTGGTAAACATATCATCCAGTACAAGAGCCAGGGGGTTGGAGCTCCCTTCCAGTAGCAACTAGAAAATGAGTGAAGGTTGGAGCCTTTGGTAGCAACTAGAAAATGAGTGAAGGTTGGAGCCTACGTACTAGTAAACGGATTGGCTAGTACAAGATCTAGGGGATTGTAGCTCCCTTCCAATTGAATATGGAGAACAAGAGAAGGTTATAGCTTTTTGTAGGTGGGTGCCTGCATACTGGTATGAGTCTGCACCAGTACAAGATTGTAAACAGGTTTTTCTTATATTAAAAGAAGACAACAGCAGGTGGTTTTTGTCCCGGATTGGGTTTCCATCTTAAATCTTGGTGTTCATGTGTGTTTCTTATGTGTGATGGTTGGTTCTATTATTACTGCACATGGTTACTGTTTATATGGTTAATGAAGTACTGATGCACTGATTAAAGATCAACATATGATGAATTAACTGAATCATAAGTTTGTTGGATATACAATGGTTGTTGTAAATACAATTGTGTGTACACACTAGTTACCTTCATTGAAGTAGTGTATATAAATCAGAGTATGAAAAGAAAAATATTATTGATTTGACTAATACTGATTCACCCCCCTCTCAGTATTATTTCCAACAGGTGCTAGTGTATGGCCCATAATAGAGTGATGTAAGCTTCTTACAAGGGCCTCGATGAGTTGTTTATCTTTCCGCAAGTGCAACCAAACCTTGTCATCAACCTAAAAAATGTTTGAAATTTGACATTTATCAAGTTGATGCTGATATGATTTACAATAATTTTTTGTAGAACACCATGAACATGTTGTTGGATGTGTTGAATCCATTCAAAAAATTTGGCGTGTTTTTCTATCTTACTCAATCTATGGGAATATTCTTCATGTTTTGTTGTAATAATAAGAGCTACATCAATTAGGGCCAATGGTGTGAACCTAGGAACACCTAAAAAGGGAGGTGTCAATAGAATTGGGAAGACTTCCTTGTAACAAATCTTGTCAAAAATCCGTGTAATAAATTTAATAAAGGCAAAAATAATAACCATGGTCATGGGACACATATTCCAAGTTGAATGTTGGGAAAAAACATATTGAAGGGGATCACTTGTGATTAAGGAATGGCTATGGAAATTGGCAAAGGCAATGGAAAAGGTTTTGGAAAGGCAAAGTGGCATTAATTGGCATTTTATTTATGAAAATAATGGAAATTAGGAGAAAATGGAGGTGAAAGGTCATAGGTTGCATGTGAGGAGGAAAATGAAGAAAAATAATGGAAAATGAAGAAAATAGAGGCCTCATTAATAAAAAGGCTTATGAGGATCTGTTTGTAGCTTTTGTCAGTTCAATTTTGGAGCTCTCATTTTATTCTTTCTCTCTCTCTCTCTCATACTCTTGGAAACTTAGAGTTTTTTGGAGCACTCTTGGAGGAGTGTGGCATACTTGGTATTTGGAGCAAGAAGGCAATGGAAGAGTAAGAAAGTGTAAGAGGACATCAGGATCAACAACTACAACAGGTTTTGCTTGCAAGTACCGATTTGCATGTATGATTTCCTTGCTAGTTTTGGCATGCATGGCACATGCATGTGGTTTCTTGGTTATGATTTGTTAATGGCATGGAGGATTGCCTATATTAGCGATGGATTTACCTAGCCTTTCCATTTCCTGTATAACCATGGTGTTGTGGGTGTCTTTCATTTTGTTTTCTGGTTGGTTCTCATGTTCCTTATGGTTGTGGGTTGAGTTACTAGTTCCTGGAAGCCTTGATTGGACAAATGCTCTGGAAGCCCTATAACAGCTTGGGTTGAATTACTAGTCCTGGAATCCTTGGTTGGACATATGCTCTAGAAGTCCTTAGCGGGTTGAGTTACTAGTCTTGGAAGCCCTGGTTCAACAAATGCTCTAGAAGCCCAACAACAGTTGTGGGTTGAGTTACTATTCGTTGAAACCCTGGTTGGAAAAAACACTTTATAACCCTAGACAACTTGGGTAGAGACCAACCTAGTGATGGTTAGTGATATCTAACCATGAGGTGGAATCACTAGTTGAGGGTTGATGTGACTTGGTCTCTAGAACCCTGGTTTGGTTTTGTTTGATTTTTTCCATGAGATCCCACATTCATGCTTGGAATATGGCATGGGAGTGATTGGCTGAAAGAAAGATTTGGTTCAGCCAATCTATGGTCGGGCGGTACGTGGAAGTCCTAGATCTGGTTGCATTTTTCACATGTTAATAAGAGCTCCTTTCCTCTTGTATTTGATGAGTAAATATACTTATTCATATGTGGTTTTTATGGTTGTTATATCTTTGTTATTTATGTTGAACATATGTTGGTGAAGAGGATGTTTTATGACACTCTAGATATATGGCTTTCATCATGTTTTGAGTAGTACACAAATGAACAATGAATATATGACCTAATAGCTGATAATGCAACTATTGTGATAAGGAATCAACTGATTTGGACTTATGCATGAACGTAATTGAATATAGATACAAACATAAATACCCAGATGCAACAGAAATAAAACTTCATTTCATTAATATCAAAGAACTGAAATATGCTCACATATAGAATGGAAATAAACTAGCTCGGGCAATGATAGCTTATCTCTGAGAAGAGACGTGGTGTCTACATGCCTCTGAACTATGTTATAATGAGGCTCGATGACCGTTTTATCATTGAGAAACAATGAGAAACCCTAAACATCCAAAAACCTAACTCTAGGAGATGAAGTGCCAAAAGCTTGTGGGCCCCGTCGAGGTAAGTTGGAACGTCAACTTCCCTAGGTCGTAACTTTGGCATATGATCTCCATTTGGCTATCATAATACCTTGTTTCAAAGATTTCGAAGAGGGATCCAAAAAAAAATTGTGCACAAAATGAACACTTTTGCGGTCTCTTAGTTTTCCCTAAAAACATCTTTTAGTCCCTCAAAACGGATCAGGAAGTTTAGGACTCGAAAAAATGCCAAAAATTGTAAGTTGTGCTACAATTAAGGAAAATAAAAAGAAAAAATGGTGGGGGTCCAAGTGGAATAGGCAGCTGGCCACCAATATCCACCTGGATCAATTCTCCCCCCTTAGGAAGCAATGGTCCCCATTGCATTGAGTGCCTCCATGAAATGGGGAAACTTTTGTTGAACTTGGTCCCTGGTGAGCCACATGCCTTGGTGCAAGAGTTGGCCAGCTTTGACAACCCAATACAATTGGATCTTCTGTTGATGAGTGTTCTTGATCTGCATGTCCATGATCCGATCAGTTGTGGCATGTTCCATGCAATTTGGGTTTAGCTCTGTTGGTGTGAGTTGTTCTACAATGTCTAATGTGTCCAATAATGGTGGAAAGTATGACCGAAGGCAGTCCACATTGAACACCGGGTGCAGGCCAAGGAATGGGGGAATGCTGAGCTCAAAGCATTATCTCCGACAACCTTAGTGATGGTGTAAGGCCCATATCGGAGCAGGAGAAGCTTGCGATGGGCCTCGCGTGACACTCCTTCTGCAAATGTAACCAAATTTTGTCACCCACCTGGAACTTGTGTGACACTCGATGTTGATCATGACACTGCTTGTACTTAGCATTGGCTCTATATAATATGTCATGGACCAGTTGGAAGATGTGATGAATGCACTCAATGAAGTTTTTAGCCTTGTCAATTTCGACCTGTACTTGAGATGAATCTACCTAAGTAACTGCAAATTGTATGGCCACATCAATGGAACATAGTGGTTGGAATCCCAATCCCACCTGAAAGGGGTTGTGTCTACTTGAGCTATGGAGAGCTTTGTTGTAGCTGTGTTGGACATAAGGGAGACTTTCATCCCATGTGCATGTGTGCTTCGAGTTGTACATGTGCATAATGTGCACGATCATCCTGTTGACGACCTTTGTTTGGCTATCAGTTTGGGGGTGGAAGGTTGTGGACTTAGTGGGCTTGGTATGCAACATCAACCATAAGCTTGACCAAAATGTACTCAGGAACCTTCTATCCCAATATGAGATAATGGAACATGGGATCCCAAAGTGTACCCGCACTTGTTCAAATAAGAGCTTAGTTGTGGCTTCTCTTGTGATACTTTTCTTCTAGTTCGCCAAAATGACCATCTTAGAGAATCTGTCAACGATCACGAAAACACAATCATTTCCATGCTTAATAGAATGAAGGCCCGACATGTAATCCACGGAGATGTATCCCCAAGGCTGACTAGGAGTAGGCAGAGGAGTATATAGGCCTTTCTTCTTCATGGTCAATTTGGCAATGGCACAAGTAGTGCAGGATCTGATGTACTTCCCAACATCTTGTTGAAGGTTCAGCCAATAAAATACTTCTGCAACACTTCCACTATTTTCTCTACTCTGAAATGTCCAGCGACCTGACTATAGTGTGCCTCCCAAACAATCTTGGAAAGCTCGCTTGAAGGAACATAGAGGTGTCACAGGTGGCATAACAATGCACCTTGGAGGTAAAAATCAGGAACTTGTTTGCCTTCTAGGAGCATCTGGTAGGTGTTGCCAAATTCTAGGTTTGTGAAGCTGGTCTTGCTAAGGTTCAACCAGTTCGAGCCATAACTCCTTATACCCTGACCTCAATGGGGACACACAAAGAAAAATAGAGAAAGAGCAGACCGCTTTGATACCACTGATCCAGACTTATTATAGAACGTAACAAAATACATATATACAAACATAAACATCGATATGCAACATAAATAAAAATTCATTCATTAATATCAAAGAATTGAAATATGCTCACATACAGAATGGAGGTATACTAGCTCGGGCGATGATAGCTTATCTCTGAGAAGAGGTGCGGCGGCTACATGCCTATAAATTATTTTACAATGAAGCTCGGTGGCATTTTTATCATTGAGAAACAATGAGAAACCCTAAACATCCAAAAACATAACCCTAGGAGATGAAGCACCAAAGGCTTGTGGGCCTAGACGGGGTATGTTGGAACTTCAACTTCCTGGGGTCATAACTTTGGCATATGATCTTTGTTTGGCTATCATAATACCTTGTTTCGAAGCTCTTAAAGAGGAGGCTGAAAACAAATTAGTTAATCAATTTTCTACTTTATTGGCCTCTCTATTTTCCCTAAAAACATCTTTTAGTCCCTTAAAATGGCTCCAAAAGTTTAGGACTCGAAAAATTGCCAAAATAGTAAGTTATGCTACAATTAAGGAAACTGAAAAGAAACAACGATGGGGGCCCAAATGTATTAGGCGGGTGGCCACTAATATCCACCTAGATTATCAATTCTTCCTTATGAATCTCAGATAAGTATGAGACCCCTAAGCTCAAATCCATTGTTATGACTTGTAGATTTCATATTTGTGACATGTTTGATGAAATTCCTTTCATGGCTAGAAGGGGTCAGATCAAGTACTTGTACTAATGATTGCATTAGTATCCTTATTCCATTGTTATTTATCATTTTTGAAAGTTTCATGAAGTCCTAAGCAGTGACCTAAGCCCTGGCCCTATAAAAGTGGCACAAAATCAGGGGTCGCTAGCTCAGAACTGGCTGAAAAAGTCCATAGTGGTTGGCATGGCTCACTGTGGGAGTGATTGGAAGGCCTCAGTCGCATGCATGACTTGTCATGGGAGCGTGTGAGGGTATAAATCAGTGCAATTCAAGTTATTTCAGGGGTTGGTCACATGGAAGTGTTGGTTGGCTCTTGAAGGTTTTGTAGCATGTGTGGAAGTTCATAATGGCTTTGTTTTGTCGTTTCCAGTTCCTTAATTGTACATGGGGAGTTGAATCACATCATAGTAGCCTCTCGTCACATGTTTACCCCGACAGACTATTTCATTTGGGTAAATGTGGGAGGAGGGTGCTACAGAGTGGTATCAGAGCATGGTTCACCCCTTGGACTGGATGGGAATGTGCGTTGGTCGTGTATACATGTCGATTACATATGTGTTCCTTATACTTGTGGTTTATATGCTTGTTTCATATGCATGGTGTTGGTCATAGTTGCAGTGGTGTCACCATGTGAAAAGTTAATGGTGTTGTTGTCGGGTGTGGTCGTCATGAGTTCATGCCAATTGTGCATTGGTCATGCATGTTAGTGTTTATATGTTGTTATGAATACATTGGCATGGTGATAGTTGTCGTGCATGAGGTCATGGTATGTGGTTGGTATGGTCATGCATTAATGACTGGATAATGATTGAAATGATGATTAAATGTTGATATGATTATGTTTATATATGTATTGCACTAATCTGGTTGGCCTTGGAGACGAGATATCCTCCCCTGAACTAAACTAAGGTATGTTGGTTTGCTTATGATTTGGTTTCGCTGACATGATATACCTTGCAGGAAGAGAAGCTCAAAGATTAGTAGCAAGATGGTAGACTACAACTCACGAGATTCTCCCTATATATTAGATGAGAAACATGGTGAGGGATACTCTCTTGACATAGAAGATACATTGAGAAGTTTGAAGGCAAAAATAAGGATTTGCAAAGAAGATAATGATTGAATCATTCAATCACAAGAGGTACTTGCTAGGGCACATGGGAAACAAGCAGACATCAATGCAATGATTCTTTAGAGCTTGTCAGACTTGCAGAGATAAGGACCACTTATAATCAGTCATGGACAGGAGGATAGGACTAATGGAGCTTATGGTAATAGGTCACATGGTGGGTGCAAGTTGGATAGAGATGACACGACCAAAGATGGAAGATTATTGGATACACCCGACATACGAGGTAGTGGACATGGGCTTTACTCTAGTTCTAGTTCAAACAGGTATCATGGTCATCATCGTTATCATCCTTACAAGAGGAGTGGCAAGGGATATTTTCCAAATGGGTTCAAGAAAGCAAAGCCACCTACATTTGATGAGGAAATGAAGAAGTCACATGATGCCAAAGCATGGTTTCTTGGGATGAATAAGTTCTTCAGGTTGCATGATTATTCAGCGAACATGAAGGCCATGATAGTGACATTCAGTCATAAAGGTAAAGCAAATATCTGGTGGGACGATATAAACAATGTGAGAGGCATCTGGGAAGAGGAGTTGACTTGGAGTGAGTTTGAGGGACTATTTAGGAAGACGTGTCTATCGGAGAGATACTATGACGACATGGAAAAAGAGTTCTATAAGGTGAAGATGAGATCTATGACCGATGAGGAGTACACTAGCAGATCCTTGGAGTTATTGAGGTATGTGCCTTACCTCAAGGAGGAGAAAGCAAAGATTCAACGATTCATCAGTGGGTTGTCGGTAACATTCAAGTATAGGATTGAGTTGATGAGCGTAGGTCATTGGAGGAGGCCATTTGAAAGTAAAAGCGTAGATCTGAGATGAAGTCAGAATGGAAAGGTAATGCAAAGAATAAAGTAAAATGGGACAAGAAGCAAACAATACCTCAAGATACAAGTAACAGAGAGAATGCAACACCCATAAGAAGTTCAACGCATTTGATAGAGGATAAGGATTTTGGTTTGAGGAGCAAAACGAGGGTGCAAGTTAGAAGCCTTTGCTATGTTAGACTTGTGGAGGAGAGCATCACAAGAGAGATTGTCCATCACATCAGGGTGGTAGACTGCAAATCTACAGTGCTCAGGAGACATAGACAGTGGGAGATGTTGGACAGGTTATTCCTAGGATCTATGCAACATTGGAGAACAGGTAGGTAGATCACTAGACATCTATTATCGAGATGGATGGTAAGCTTTGTGATCAAGTTGATTCTATTTTGATTGACCATGGATCTAATTATAGCCATGTTAATCCTAACCTGGTGGATAAGTGTGATTTGAATAAATAAGTGCATGCAAAGTCTTGGTTAGTGTAGTTTTCTATAGGTACAAAGATGAGAGTTCGTCATTGGGTAAGAGCTTATGCATTTGAGTTGAATGGTATGCCTACATCAACACATTTGAATGTATTGCCATTGAGATCATATAGTATGTTGTTGGGCATGGACAGGTTGCATCTTCATAGGACCCAGTGGATTACTATGAAAAGGCTATTGATTGTCTGGATGATAATAGGGAACAAAGAGTCTTGTAGGATAAGAAGAAGGAAACATTAGAAAGAATGGTGACAACCATGTAGGTGAAACACATTTGCAGGAAAAGGTGTGCGTTATTCACATTGCATATTTCCAGTGACAAGATAAGAAAGTTGAGGACGTGGATGTCTTGAGAAGGTACCCAGTTCTGCAACAGTTTCAGGATGTGTTTGCTACAGAGATTTCAAAGTTTTTGCCTCACAGAGAAGTGGAATTTTCTATTGAGTTGGTACCAAGGCTAGCACTAGCATCAAAGGAACCTTATAGGATGATAGAGCTGGTGGAGTTGAAGTTGTAATTGAAGGAGATTCTTGACAAGGGATACATTAGGCCAAGTGTATTGCCTTAGGGGTGCACCAACATTGTTTGTGAAGAAGAAGGATGGTACTCTTAGGTTATACATTGATTATTTGGAGTTAAACAAAGTGACCATTAAGAACAGGTATGTGTTGCCAAGTATTGATGACTTCTTTGATCAGTTGAAGGGAGAAGCAACGTTCTAGAAGATTGATCTGAGATCAGGATACCATCAGGTACACATCAAAGAAGAGGACATCTACAAGACTGCTTTCCTGACCATGTATAGGCATTATGAGTTCGTTGTAGCTCCATTTGTTTTGACTAATGCTCCAACTACTTTTATGTGCTTGATGAATAGTGTGTAGCATCCTTATCTGGGAAAGTTTGTTATTGTATTCATTGATGATATATTGGTATATTCCAAGAATGAGGAAGAACATGTTGAACATTTAGTAGCAATATTGAGATTGCTGAGAGAGCATCAGTTGTATGCTAAGCTCAGTAAATGTGGTTTCTTCCAAACAAAGGTACATTACTTGGGACATGTGGTTTCGAAGGAATGTATAGCAGTGGATCCAGAAAAGATAAGGGCTATCATGGAGTGGGCAGCTCCTAAAAATGTGGATGAGGTAAGATCATTCATGGGGTTAGTCGATTACTATAGGAGGTTCATCAGGAACTTCTCACGGATTACTTATCCTATTACATTATTGCAAAGGAAAGGTAATAAATTTGATTGGACAGAGGAATGTGCAACCATTTTTGAGCAGTTAAAGCAGTTGTTGACAAATGTTTCGATTTTAAAGATTGCATATCCAAATAAAGGGTTTGTGGTATCTACAGATTCTTGGCAAGAGATGGCTTGGTGAAGTCCTTATGAGGAAGGACAAGTAGTATGTTATGAATCAAGGAAATTTAGTGAGCACACACATAATTACTCGACACATGATCTTGAGTTGGCAACGATCATCCATGCTTCGAAGATATGGAAGCACTATCTTCTTGGCAGACAGTTCATCTTGATGAGTGATCATAGTGGATTGAGATATATATTTAACCAGCCGAATCTAAGACAAGCTAGATGGTTGGCCACGATTAGTGAGTTCGACTTTGAGATTAGGTACATTAAAGTTAAAGAGAACAGGGTTGCATATGCTCTTAGCAAGTGGATACAGGTAAATCACATAGCAACTTTGAGTTCTTATGGAACAGATATATAGGATCAGATCTTGCAGGTAGGACAACAGGATGACATGTATAGGTTATAGCAGGTACATGTGATGAGGATGTGGACTATTGTCTCACAACAGATGGCTTGTTCAGATTTAGGGACATGATATATGTGCCAGACAACAGTGAGCTCAAGAAGCTTATCTTGAGGGAATTTCATGCTAAGCCATATTCAGATCACCCAAGATATCATAAGACATTGACAGCGGTGAAGAATTTCTACTATTGGTTGAACTTGAAGAAAGAAGTGGCAAAGTTTGTGGCTAGGTGCTTGGATTGTCAATAGGTAAAAGCAGAGTGTAAGCATCCAGGTGGTCTACTGTAGCCGATTTTGATTCCAGAGTGGAAATGGGAGTTCATTTCCATCGATTTCATTACAGGTTTGCCGATGACATCTAGACAACATGATTCCATCATGGTTGTGGTGGATAGGTTGACAAAGGTGGCACACTTCATTCTAGTAAAGTCTACATATTCAACTAATGATGCAACACAGGTATTCATAAAAGATGTTGTGAGTTTGCATGATGTATCGAAGAAAAATGTGTCAGACAGGGATGCCAAGTTCACTTCTGGATTTTGGAAAGAGTTATTTGCAAGTTTGGGTTTAGAGTTGGACTTCATCATAACTTATCATCCATAAACAGATGGACAGATAAAGAGAGTCAACATGATATTGGAGGATATGTTGAGGATGTATGTGATGCATCTGCAACAAAAGTGGGAAGAGTATCTTCCACTGGTTGAGTTCGCTTACAACAATGGGTACCATGAATCTTTGAGGATGAGTCTGTTTGAGGCATTGTATGGGCGAAGTTGTAAAACTCCCATTAGTTGGAGTGATCCAGTGAACAGGGTGTTGATTGGACTAGACATGTTGACATAGATGGAACATGTAGTACAGGTAATCAAGAAGAATATGAAGGAAACACAAGATAGACAAAAGAGTTATGCAAAGAAGAACAAGTTGTTTAATAAGTTTTAGGTTGGGGAACAGGTGTACTTGTGCATCAAGCCCAAGGAGAGCTCCTTGAGGATTAGATCATGTGCCAAGTTGGCACCTCAGTTTTATGGACCTTTCAGGATTCTTGAAAGTATTGGACCAGTAGCCTATCGACTTGCACTGCCTCCAATAGTGAAAGTCCATGATTTTTCCATGTGTCATTGCTTAAGAAGTATGTTAAAGATGTTAATCATGTGATTAACTGGTCTGTATTGTAGGCGTAATCAAAAGGAGAATTCCCGCTGTAACCTCCATGCATTTTCTAGAGAAGGATGCTCATGCTCCGAAACCAAGAAATTGAGAAAGTTAAAGTGCAATGTAAGCACTTTGGGCCTGATGAAGCCACATGGGATATGGCAGATTAGATGCCGCCTATGTATCCTTCTTTATTCACTAGTTGAGCGAATATTTTTGGAATATGTTTTGGTGTGATGTTTGGTATATGTATATATGTATATGGATGTACATACAACCATGAGTTGTGTTATAAAGCTCCAATAAGCAATATGGGTGTCGTGTCAATATGGTTGTCATGTGTCTATTTTTCTCATGTTGGTTTGCTTCTCAACATGAATATCATTGTAAATATTGCAATGAGCTAAGTTATAAAGCTCCGTGGACAATATGTTTTTCTTTTCATAAGTCTTGTTGGTTGTAGGTGTCAGTGAACACCGAGGACAGTGTTCCCCCAAGGGGGAGGGTTCTATAACAACCCTGATAAAAAATATGTGATGTTAATAAAATAATAGCCACGGTCATGGGACATGTATTCCAAGCTGAATGTTGTGCAAAAGAATAGTCATGGGGATAAATTGTTATTAATTAATGGCTATGGAAATTGGCAAAGGCAATGGAAAAGGCTTTGGAAAGATAAATTGGCATTAATTGACATTTTATTTATGAAAAGAATGGAAATTAGGAGAAAAGGGAGGTGAAAGGTCACAGGTTGCATGTGAGGAGGAAAATGAAGGAAGATAATGGAAAATGAAGAAAATAGAGGCCTCATTAATAAAAAGGATTCCGAGGATTAGTTTGTAGCTTTTAATTAGTTCAGTTTTGGAGCTCTCATTTTATACTCTCTCTCTCTCATACTCTTGGACACTTAGAGTTTTCTTGGAGCGCTCTTGGAGGAGTGCGGCCTACTTGGAATTTGGAGCAAGAAGGCAATGGAAGATCATGAAAGCACAAGAGGACATTGGGATCAACAACTACAACGAGTTTTTCTTATTGCTACCGAGTTGCATGTATGCTTTCCTTTCTAGTTTTTTCGTGCATGGCACATGCATGTGGTTTCTTGGTTATGATCTATCATTGGCATGGAGGATTACCTAGATTGAAGATGGATTTTCCTAGCCTTGCCATTTCCTGGATAACCATGGTGTTGTTGGTGTTTTTCCTTTTGTTTTCTGGTTGGTTCTCATGTTCCTTATGGTTGTGGGTTAAGTTACTGGTTCTTGGAAGCCTTGGTTGGAAAAATGATCCGGAAGCCCTGTAACAACTTGGTTTGAGTTACTAGTCTTGGAAGCCTTGGTTGGACAAATGATCTTGAAGCCCTTGGTGAGTTGAGTTACTAGTCTTGGAAGCCTTGGGTGGAAAAATGCTCTGGAAGCTCGACATTAGCTCTGGGTTGAGTTACTAGTCTCGAAAGCCCTAGTTGGACCAAATGCTCTCAAGCCTTGGACAACTTGGGTAGAGACCAATTTGGTGATGGTTAATGATGTATGACCATGAGGTGGAATCATTGGTTGAGGGTTGAAGTGACTTGGCCTCTGGAAGCCCTGGTTTGGTTTTGTTTGATTTGTTCCATGAGATCCCACATTCGTGCTTAGAATATGTCACGGGGGTGATTAACTGAAATAAATATTTGATTTAGCCAATCTATGGTCGGGTAGTACGTAGAAGTACCAAACCTGGTTCCATTTTTATTATGTTAGTAAGAGCTCATTTCATCTTGTATTTGATGGGTAAATATACTTGTTCATATGTGGTTTTTATGGCTTTTATATCTTTGTTATTTCTGTTGAACATATGTTGGTTAAGAGGATGTTTTATGACAATATTGATGTATGGCTCTCATCATGTTTTTATTAGCGCACAAATGAACAATGAATATATAATCTAATAGATGATAATGAAACTATTGTGATAAGGCAACAATGCTTCCTTATGAATCTCAGATAAGTATGATACCCCTATGCTCAAATCCATTATTATGACCTGTAGATTTCATATTTATGATATGTTTGACGAAATGCCAGTCATGGCTAGTAGGGGTTAGATCAAGTACTTGTGCCAATTATTTCATTAGTATCCTTATTCCATTGTTATTAATAATTTCTGAAAGTTTCATGAAGTTCTGTGCAGTGGCCTGAGCCCTCACTGTGAAAAACTGGTATAGAATCCAGGGTCGCTGGCTCAGAACTGCCTAAAAAAGTCCATAGTTGCTAGCATGCCTTTATGTGGGAGTGAATGGAAGGCCTTAGTCACATGCATGGTTTGTCATGGGAGCGAATGAGGGTCAAGATTAGTGAAATGTCAAGTTGTCTCAGGGGTTGGTCACTTGTAAGGGTTGGTTGGCTCCTAAAGGTTTTGTAGCATGTGTGGAAGGTCATAATGGTTTCGTTTTGTCGGTTCCACTTCCTTAACTATGCATGGGGAGTTGAATCACATCATAGTATCCTCTCGTCACATGTTTACCCCAGCGGACTCGTTAACTTTGGTAAATGTGGGAGGAGGGCGTTACATTCCCTTATAGTTGTGATGAAAATACAAAATACTTCACTTGATGTACATGGATCCTTATAGTTTCACATTCAAAGGATATGTACAATGATTATATTGATCACTATTATTTATCCATCAATTTTGGGATGGAAAACAACAATTTGCTAATATTAATGTCCATCATGGACCAAAGGCTTGACCAAAATATGCTTAGACATTCATTGTACTAAGTGGAAACAAATGTATTTGATAACCCATGATGAACAAAAAAATGCTAGAAGTAGTGCTTAGTAGTGGCTAAGTGATTAATGTAGCATGAGCCATCATTTTATTTCTCTATTGCTTAAGGGTTCTTTGGAGAAACAATCAGATAGAATCTCCACATTTATCAATGTTCTTTTATTCCACCATGTGATGTTGCAAGAATATGAAGTGAAAACCAAGTTCTATTAATGAATCAATGATAAAAGAACACTACAATGTACATATAAATACAATTTGTCGAGAATAGTGTGGTTTGTTTCTAAGATAAGATGTGGTTATCACACTTATTCATAAAAAAGACGAAAACATGGTGCTAAAACCTACATTTTATCATAATCCCAAAATCCCTAAGAGGTGAAACCGTAAGATCCCAAAACCCTACAGGAGCAGATGTGGTGAAAGGAAGGTGGGCCTCTAGGATTTTAGTTGGAACATCGAATTCATTGGGTGATAAATTTTGCATACATATTTTGTTTTGATCATTCCTTGGATTGTTACAAATCTTATTTCAAGCTATACTTGTGAATTTCCATAAATGCATCGACTGACTTGAAAAAGGTGCTAAAAGTTTAGGGCCTGTGCATATAGCAAGATTGATGTCCATTTATAAGATAGTGGTAGATTCAAATGGGCTCTTGGATCAACAGTACCATGGACAAAAAGGCATGGAAAAAATGAATAAGTTGTGAACAAAACAAACTAGATATTATGTGATAAAGAGCAAGAAAAGGGAAACATAACTATTCTATGCTCTACACATGATGTTGTGCTTCACATCATGTATAATATACATAGGAATACATATCAATTACAAGAATGTTCATTCAATTGGAGAAAACGATTTGATGTCGTTAGTATCCATGAGGTGATTGTTCGTTTTCTTGGTATGATGCATGTTGTTATTGGCATGGACTGTTGGGATTAAAATGCTATAGTGGGCATGTGGGATATCACATGACGCATGGTAATATTGATGCATATATATTGTTGGGCATAGAATGTAGAAGTGGGCATGTGCAACAAATTAGGCACACTCAAGTGAATATACAAGTTCAAGGACTTTTTGCATAAAGTATTTTTTGCTCCAATCACTATTGAGGTTTTGAAGCATTTACCCCTGACCCTGCTTGTTAGCAATTTCAAAACAATGCTAGTGACGCTGTCTCTTGACCCTATAAGAGGAACGAAGGAATGGGGATGACTTGGATGAAGGAGGTTGGCGCAAAGATTTATACTCTTTCTAACATATGTGAAATTGCGTAATAAATACTATCACTATGCTTGAATCACCCATTCCTTTGAGACACATAAAAGAAATCATACCCTTTAAAGACAAGATAACAAAGTTAATTTCCTTTATAAGGATGGGACCCACACTAGAATGTAACAATGGTTTTCATTTCTTTATAAATTTTACAAGATAAATAACAAGAGAAAGAGAAATTTAAGTATTCTATGCTTTGTGTAGGATGCTATGATTTAGATCACATAATATACATAGGAACACATCTCAATTTTAAGAATGTTTCTTTTAAGTGTTGAAGGTGATTCAATATTGCTAATATTAATGAGGTGATTATTCATTTTCACCACGTGGTTATTGGCGTGGAATGTCTAAAGTAAAATGTTGGGCATGTGGGATATCAAGGTACATGACACATGGTGATATTGGTACACATATACAATTGGGTGTAGAATGTAGTGGTGGATGCATGACACATTTTGGGTACATTGTAGTGCACACAAACTCAAGAACTTATTGCTTGTGTCATTCTTTGCATCAATTATTGTTGAGGTTTCAAGGCAAATACCCTTGAACCTACCCATTCGTGCTTAGAATCTGGCACGAGGGTGATTAACTGAAATAAATATTTGGTTTAGCCAATCTATGGTCAGATAGTACATGGAAGTACCAAACTTGGTTGCATTTTTCTTATGTTAATAAGAGCTCATTTCCTCTTGTATTTGATGGGTAAATATACTTGTTCATATGTGGTTTTTATGGTTTTTATATCTTTGTTATTTTTGTTGAACATATGTTGGTTAAGAGGATGTTTTATGACAATATTGACGTATGGCTCTCATCATGTTTTTATTAGCACACAAATGAACAATGAATATATGATCTAATAGATGATAATGAAACTATTGTGATAAGGCAACAATGCTTCCTTATGAATCTCAGATAAGTATGATACCCCTATGCTCAAATCCATTGTTATGACCTCTAGATTTCATATTTGTGAGATGTTTGACGAAATGCCTGTAATGGCCAGTAGGGGTCATATCAAGTACTTGTACCAATTATTGCACCAGTATCCTTATTCCATTGTTATTAAACATTTTTAAAGTTTCATGAAGTTCTGTGCAGTGGCTGAGCCCTCGCCGTGAAAAACTGGTACAGAATCTGGGGTCGTTGGCTTAGAACTGGCTGTAAAAGTTCACAGTTGCTAGCCTGCCTTGTTGTGGGAGTGAATGGAAGGCGTTATTCGCATGCATGGCTTGTCATGGGAGTGAATGAGGGTCAAGATCAGTGAAATGTCAAGTTGTCTCAGGGGTTGGTCACTTGTAAGGGTTGGTTGGCTCCTAAAGGTTCTGTAACATGTGTGGAAGGTCATAATGGTTTTGTTTTGTTGGTTCCACTTCCTTAACTATGCATGGGGAGTTGAATCACATCATAGTATCCTCTCGTCACATGTTTATCCCAAAGGACCGGTTAACTTTGGTAAATGTGGGAGGAGGGTGTTACATTTCCTTTTAGTTGTGATGAAAATACAAAATACTTCACTTGATGTACATGGATCCTTATAGTTTCACATTCAAAGGATATGTACAATGATTATATTGATCACTATTTTTTATCCATCAATTTTGGGATGGAAAACAAACAATTTGCTAATATTAATGTCCATCATGGACCAAAGGCTTGACCAAAATATGCTTAGAAATTCATTGTGCTAAGTGGAAACAAATGTATTTAACAACCCATGATGAACAAAAATATGTTAGAAGAAGTGCTTAGTAGTGGCTAAGTGATCAATGCAACATGAGCCATCATTTTCTCTCTATTGCTTAAGGGTTCTTTGGAGAAACAATTGGATAGAATCTCCACATTTATCAATGTTCTTTTATTCCACCATGTGATGTTGCAAGAATATGAAGTGAAAACTAGGTTCTATTAACGAATCAATGGTAAAAGAACACTACAATGTACATATAAAGACAATTTGTCAAGAATAGTGGTGGTTTGTTTCTAAGATAAGATGTGGTTATCACACTTATTCATAAAAAAGACCAAAACATGGGGCCAAAACCTACATTTTATCATAATCCCAAAACCCTACAGGAGTGGATGTGGTGAAAGGAAGGTGGGCCTCTAGGATTTTAGTTGGAACATCAACTTCATTGGGTGATAAAGTTTGCATACATATTTTGTTTTGACCATTCCTTAGATTATTACAAAGCTTATTTCAAGCTATACTCGTGAATTTCCATAAATGCATCGACTGACTTGAAATAGGTGCTAAAAGTTTAGGGCTTGTGCATCTAGTAAGATTCATGTCCATTTATAATATGGTGGTAGATTCAAATGGCCCCTTGGATCGATAGTACCATGGACAAAAAGGTACGGAAAAAATGAATAAGTTGCGAACAAAACAAACTAGAATGTAATAATGTTTTTAATTTTTTTTTGTAGATATTACATTGTGATAAAGAGCACGAAAAGGGAAATATAACAATTCTATGCTCTACACTTGATGCTATGATTCACATCATGCATAATATACATAGGAATACATATCAATTACAAGAATGTTCATTCAATTGCAGAAAACGATTTGATGTCATTAGTATCCATGAGGTGATTGTTCGTTTTCTTGGTATGATGCATGTTGTTATTGGCATGGACTATTGGGATTAAATTGCTATAGTGGGAATGTGGGATATCACATGACACATGGTAATATTGATGCATATATATTGTTGGGCATAGAATGTAGTAGTGGGCATGTGCAACAAATTAGGCACACTCGAGTGAATATACAAGTTCAAGGACTTTTTGCATAAAGTATTTTTTGCTCCAATCATTATTGAGGTTTTGAAGCATTTACCCTTGACCCCACCTGTTGGCAATGACAAAACAATGCTAGTGACACTGTCTCTTGACCCTATAAGAGGAACGAAAAAATGAGGATGACTTGGATGAAGGAGGTTGGCACAAATATTTATACACTTTCTAACATATGTGAAATTGCGTAATAAATACTATCACTATGCTTGAATCACCCATTCCTTTGAGACACATAAAATAAATCATACCCTTTAAAGACAAGATAACAAAGTTAATTTCCTTTATAAGGATGGGACCCACACTAGAATGTAACAATGGTTTTCATTTCTTTATAAACGTTACATGATAAATAATAAGAGAATGAGAAATTTAAGTATTTTATGCTTTGTGTAGGATGCTATGCTTTAGATCACATAATATACATAGGAACGCATCTCAATTTTAAGAATGTTTCTTTAAGTGTTGAAGGGATTCAATATTGTTAATATTAATGAGGTAATTATTCATTTTCACCATGTGGTTATTGGCGTGGAATGTCTAGAGTAAAATGTTGGGCATGTGGGATATCAAGGCACATGACACATGGTGATATTGGTGCACATATACAATTGGGTGTAAAATGTAGTGGTGGATGCATAACACATGTTGGGCACATTGTAGTGCACACAAACTCAAGAACTTATTGCTTGTGTCGTTCTTTTCATCAATTATTGTTGAGGTTTCGAGGCAAATACCCTTGAACCTACCCATTCGTGCTTAGAATATGGCACGGGGGTGATTAGTTGAAATAAATATTTGGTTTAGCCAATCTATGGTCGGATAGTACATGGAAGTGCCAAACCTGGTTGCATTTTTATTATGTTAATAAGAGCTCATTTCCTCTTGTATTTGATGGGTAAATACACTTGTCCATATGTGGTTTTTATGGTTTTTATATCTTTGTTATTTCTGTTGAACATATGTTGGTTAAGAGGATGTTTTATGACAATATTGATGTATGGCTCTCATCATGTTTTTATTAGCACAAAAATGAACAATGAATATATGATCTAATAGATGATAATGAAACTATTGTGATAATGCAACAATGCTTCCTTATGAATCTCAGATAAGTATGATACCCCTATGCTCAAATCCATTGTTATGACCTGTAGATTTCATATTTGTGATATGTTTGACGAAATGTCTGTCATGGCTAGTAGGGGTCAGATTAAGTACTTGTACCAATTATTGCACCAATATCCTTATTCCATTGTTATTAATCATTTTTGAAAGTTTCATGAGGTTCTGTGCAGTGGCTTGAGCCCTCGCCATGAAAAACTGGTACAGAATCTCGGGTCGCTGGCTCAGAATTGGTTGAAAAAGTCCACAGTTGCTAGCCTGCCTTGCTGTGGCAATGAATGGAAGGCCTTAGTCGCATGCATGGCTTGTCATGGGAGTGAATGAGGGTCAAGATCAGTGAAATGTCAAGTTGTCTCAGAGGTTGGTCACTTGTAAGGGTTGGTTGGCTCCTAAAGGTTTTGTAGCATGTGTGGAAGGTCATAATAGTTTCGTTTTGTCTGTTCCACTTCCTTAACTATGCATGGGGAGTTGAATCACATCATAGTATCCTATCGTCACATGTTTACCCCAGAGGACTGGTTAACTTTGGTAAATGTGGGAGGAGGGTGCTACATTCCCTTATAGTTGTGATGAAAATACAAAATACTTCACTTGATGTACATGGATCCTTATAGTTTCACATTCAAAGGATATGTACGATGATTATATTGATCACTATTATTTATCCATCAATTTTGGGATGGAAAACAAATAATTTGCTAATATTAATGTCCATCATGGACCAAAGGCTTGACCAAAATATGCTTAGAAATTCATTGTGCTAAGTGGAAACAAATGTATTTGACAACCCATGATGAAAAAAAACATGCTAGAAGAAGTGCTTAGTAGTGGCTAAGTGATCAATGTAGCATGAGCCATCATTTTATTTCTCTATTGCTTAAGGGTTCTTTGGAGAAACAATTGGATAGAATCTCCACATTTATCAATGTTCTTTTATTCCACCATGTGATGTTGCAAGAATATGAAGTGAAAACCAAGTTCTATTAATGAATCAATGATAAAAGAACACTACAATGTACATATAAAGACAATTTGTCGAGAATAGTGGTGGTTTGTTTCTAAGATAAGGTGTGGTTATCACACTTATTCATAAAAAAGACCAAAACATGGTACTAAAACCTACATTTTATCATAATCCCAAAATCCCTAAGAGGTGAAACCCTAAGATCCCAAAACCCTACATGAGCAGATGTGGTGAAAGGAAGGTGGGCCTCTAGGATTTCAGTTGGAACATCAACTTCATTGGGTGATAAATTTTGCATACATATTTTGTTTTGAGCGTTCCTTGGATTGTTACAAAGCTTATTTGAAGCTATACTCGCAAATTTCCATAAATGCATCGAATGACTTGAAAAAGGCGTCAAAAGTTTAGGGCTTGTGCATATAGCAAGATTCATGTCCATTTATAATATGGTGGTAGATTCGACAACACCATGGACAAAAAGGTATGGAAAAAATGAATAAGTTGTGAACAAAACAAACTAGATTGTGATAATGTTTTTTTTATTTTTTTTTGTAGATATTATGTGATAAAGAGCAAGAAAAGGGAAACACAACTATTCTATGCTCTACACTTGATGCTATGCTTCACATCATGCATAATATACATAGGAATACATATCAATTACAAGAATGTTCATTCAATTAGAGAAAACGATTTGATGTCGTTAGTATCCATGAAGTGATTGTTCGTTTTCTTGATATGATGCATGTTGTTATTGGCATAGACTATTGGGATTAAAATGCTATAGTGGGCATGTCGGATATCACATGACACATGGTAATATTGATGCATATATATTGTTGGGCATAGAATGTATTAATGGGCATGTGCAACAAATTAGGCACGCTCGAGTGAATATACAAGTTCAAGGACTTATAAAGTATTTTTTGCTCCAATCACTATTGATGTTTTGAAGCATTTACCCTTGACCCACCTGTTAGCAATGACAAAACAATGCTAGTGACACTGTCTCTTGACCCTATAATAGGAGCGAAGGAATGAGGATGACTTGGATGAAGGAGGTTGGCACAAAGATTTATACACTTTCTAACATATGTGAAATTGCGTAATAAATACTATCACTATGCTTGAATCACCCATTCCGTTGAGACACATAAAATAAATCATACCCTTTAAAGACAAGATAACAAAGTAAATTTCCTTTATAAGGATGGGACCCACACTAGAATGTAACAATGTTTTTCATTTCTTTATAAATGTTACATGATAAATAACAAGAGAAAGAGAAATTTAAGTATTCTATGCTTTGTGTAGGATGCTATGCTTTAGATCACATAATATAGATAGGAACACATCTCAATTTTAAGAATGTTTCTTTAAGTGTTGAAGGGATTCAATATTGTTAATATTAATGAGGTGATTATCCATTTTCACCATGTGGTTATTGGCATGGAATGTTTAGATTATAATGTTGGGCATGTGGGATATCAAGGCACATGACACATGGTGATATTGGTGCACATATACAATTGGCTGTAGAACGTAGTGGTGGATGCATGACACATGTTGGGCACATTGTAGTGCACACAAGCTCAAGAACTTTGTGCTTGTGTTGTTCTTTGCATCAATTATTGTTGAGGTTTTGAAGCAAATACCCTTGACTCTACTCATTAGCAATGATGGAACATTGGTAGGATGCTATCTTTTGACCCTTTACAGGGAGCTAAGGAATAAGGATAGTCTTGATGAAGGAGATTGACATAAATATGGACATTTTCTAACATAAGTGAAATTGTGTAATAAACACTATTGATATGCCTAAATTACCCACTCCTTTTAGACACATAAAAGAAATCATACTCTTTAATGACAAAATAACAAAGTCAATTGCCTTTAATATAACCTTTAATATAAATACTTAGAATGCTAATAAACACCCTTAAATTCAAAATTCCAATAATACACACCCAAACATATAACCCACACCAATAACAAAATAGTAAATAATAAACATTAATTATATAATATTAAAAACTTTATATGAAAAAAAAAACCTACATAATTAAATCCAAAAGTCCAACAACACACTTCTTCAATACTTAGTACTTTTATCTAGAAAAATAAAGGGCAAAAAAGAGAGACTAATATTGGAGAACCATAACTTTTATCCTAGAGGTGCCATAGTGGGAACAAGTATTGAACATTGACAATGACTAGTGGTGTTACATATTTTACTGTTATTTCAAATAAAATATCGACCATGTTCAATTTACATAAAGGTGCTTTACCACGTTTTGATTATTGTGGTGAAATGCGCCACGTCATCTTTGTGTAGGAGATCATAAAACCCACGGCTATTGGTCAAAATAAAAAACCCTTCAACTCTAGGTCACGTTCATCAACGGCTCCATTTTTGCTACCGGAAGTATCGGTCAACTCACCCATCCTGACTGGCAATCACATGTGCCTTGAATCCTCCCTGAGCTGCGAGCATTATAAGGAGTCCAATTAATTCTTCGCCGAAAACTCATCCCTCAAACAATTCCACTGGTTTAGAGTTCGACTGCCACAACATCAGTGATTTGTTTCGTTTGTCATATGGTTATTTGAGACTTGTAATGTGTATTTTGAAATCCAGATTGTCCTTCAACTGACAGGAATGGCAGGTGCAGAGCTTCCGTCTTTCCATGACGCCTTTGTCAGAATTTTACAGGGCCTGGAACTGCTGAAGAATATGCATTTAACGCAAAAAACCACATCGGAAAATTTTTACACCGCAGAGATTGAAATAGCCAAATCAGAGCAGCATTCAGATGCCGAAGTTCCTGGCGTGGCTGCAAAGATTCAGAGCTCTCCTGCTTCTCAGAGCAACCCAAGCTTCAGAAAACGCAAAAGGAAGCAAGAAAATGACAAAATTTTTAGGGTTGATATTGCCAAGGCAGAGGAGGAGGATGTCCTGGAGCAGCTTAAAGCAGAGGAATGCCGATATTTTGTCAAGTATTTTGGTGAACTGCTGCCAGATTTCACGCCAGACGACGCTGTGCTGAAAGAGACTGCGAATTTGAGCCAGAAATTGGAAGTGTGCAAGAGGCTAATAGGACGAGCCGGTCGGTTTATCAGAGAAAAGAACGTTGAGTTAGAAGCAGAGAACGCTAGGTTTGAAGAATTAAATGAATTCCTTAGCAGGGAACAGAAATTCAAGGAAGAGTTGAGGAACAATCTGGTTGAGTTGCAAGACACAGTCAAAGCTATTGTTGTTGCTACCGAGGAAGGAAGCAAGTATGTTTTCGACCCTTTTCGTTCTTTTATCGCGTTTAAGTAGGGCTTTAATTCAGTGAATGATTGTACTTTACTGCAAGTACATTTGTTTCAACTTTAAAGCTTTGCAGAACCTGTCCATTTTTTTAAAATTAAATTTTAAAATTCACTCACTGTGCATTTAAAATGAAGTGCTACTTTGCATGGACTAATGAATCCTCCTCCCCAAACACTCGAAATTTAGCTTTTCAATCAATGCTTGTAGTTTAGTGCTTGAGATTGATTTTATTTATGTGAAATGAAATGCTGCTTTGCACGGACCAATAAAATAAGTTGTATCTCTGCAAAAGTTGTATTTACATTTTCCCTGAATGCTTTTAGTTTACTGTTTGTTTTATGTCAAATCAAGTGCTGCATTGGAGGGACTGATCGAATAAGCCGAAAGTGTGCAAATGTTGAAATTTAGTTTTCGAGTGAATGGTTATAGTTTATCCTGTAATTCGAATTAATAGAATTTGGGAATCATCAATTTCAATTTAAAATTCGTTTGATGATCACACTGAGCTTTGAAGAATATTGAAACTTAGTTTTTCAGGGTCAATTGATTTTATTTGTTATTCTTAATTAAGTTTCACAACTAAATGCCAAATTAAGTGCAACTTTGCGTGCACTGTTAAATTATGCTAACCTTGTGCAAATTTTGAAATGTAGTTTTTCAGTGTTATTTAACTGTTTAAAATTGATTTCGTTGAAATGCATTGAAAAACACCCATAGCAATACCCAACTACGTTACATGGACTGATAAATTTAACTGAGCTTCTGCGAAGTTTGAATGCTTCAATGATTTATTTTGTCTCAGAGTTGAATTAATTTATATGTATTTGAGAAAAGCTAATTGCACTCGGAGAAGATATGTGCTCTTAGAGCCCAGTTTGATGTGCACACTAATAAAATAAGATGAAATTTTAGTAATAATACCCTACAAAAGGCTTGTTGGCTGGTGAAACGATGTTTTCTTATTGTCCGTTATAGGTTAACCCATCGCTATAATCTGATGATTCTTAAAAGTATGATACCTTAAACTGGATCTCTCAAGTATTAAGAGGTTTTATTTTTTACCTTGTTTTTGTCCTCTTGATGTATAAAATATATGAAGTTAGTAAGAGGTTTTTCTCTAGATTTTCTTAAATTCCTATTGATGCTCAATAAATTTGGAATTAAGATAGGTATATAATATTTTAATTAAAATTTCTTTTGCACCTTATAATAAAAGTTGTTTTAACTTTTACTTTAAAAAAGTTATTCTTAGAGAAACTGCAAAGACTAATTTGAACCTTTAACATAAGCACACAATGTTACAATGAAATTTGACAAAAAAAAATCAATGTAATGCTTATCTTTAACAGAGAACCCTCTTTGGACAGTTTGCTAGTTACACTGATTTAAAGAAAAATGTTTTCTTATAAAATTAAATCTTTTTACAGTTTTGCAATCTAAGTTGCGCAGAACGCTGAAAAGCCTAGAAGTTTTTGAAATAGGTATGAATAGAAACGTCAACCCTAAAAAATGAAACATCACCCCAAATGTCATATATATGTATTACAAATAAGTTAGTAACACATTATTTTGTAAAAAAAGAAATAAGGACACATAAATAACATTTTAGAAGGAAAACCGAGTTTATATTAACTCTTATAGATGATTACATGATGTAAAATCCCAACCCCTAGGGTTAGCTCAATTGGCCAAGTAGCTGTTGTTAAAAGCACCTTGCTAATGGGAGGCAACAAAGTCAATTCTCCTGGACACTCTTGGGGTTAGGCTCTGCTAATGCGCTGACAGGAAGTTATCTCTTCGGGTGGATTTGCTCGGATAGTTTCCGTGAATGTAGCAGCCTTCGATCTCCTGTACATGTGAACCACACAGAAAAAAATGATGCAAAAATCCAAAATTAGCCTTTATAAATGAGGTTGTACATCGAAGATTCGAAAATAAGCAATTATACATGAGGCTACATGTGCTAAAACTGAAATAAAACATGAACTAAAGAAAAATATTCACTACATATTGGTAATCATAACAACCCTATACTCATCAACAAAAATATAACAAGATACTTGTTCAACAGAAGAGGCAATTCTACTAGTTCTTTCAGTTCCACTTACATCACCGCTAATATCAAGAGCAGCAAGAAAGAGCTTTAAGTGTATATTTTTATATATTGAAATTAGCTTAAGAGTGAAATAAACCTTATGAAAATGTTTAATTAAGCGTTTTTGGCCATAGAAGGGACCCACGCCCTTCTTGGCCGCTTGAGCGAGCCTGAAAAAACCACTTAATTCACCAAAACACTATATTTTTTGGTTGAAACACTTTTAGTCGTACTGTACGGTGTTTCAGAATCATGAAACGCCATATACTACAGTCGACGGTGTTCTGGGGAAGTTTTGGTCGAGTTTCGACGTTTTGGTAAGTTTCTGGTATCGGTACGCTACCCAGAAAGGCATTTTATGCAGCATAGCTGCCAAATAATTTCTTAAATTTCCTGGTGAGGCAGTTTAGACAAATTGAACTGCCTACTTAATTGATTTTATCCTTATTGGAACACTTTCACAGATTCCTATGCAAACATTAACAAACCTAATTTAATTACTGGTCCTAAATAAAATAATTCACAATTCATAGATAAAACTAAAGGAGAGAGGGGATTCTGAATAAAGATATTTGAACAGGAACCAAAAGGGCAGGGATTAACTAATTTTGTCTTCATTTTCTTTTAGATGATCCCATACAATACAATATCAAACTATTTTTAAATCAACGAAGAATCTATCGGATTTTATCGCATTTAATAATAAACGTTAGGTGAAACCAACAGGGCTGTAACTTTGCAATTGTATTTTTTATCTCACAATTATTCAAAAAGTGAAGTAGGAGCTTAACCACTTGAATAAATGTAACTAGATTCGATCTTTATAATTGTACTTGAGTCAAGATGTAATGTATTTGTCAAAATAATTTTTTTATTATTATTAAGTTGACTTATTAAAGCATGGGTTTCATGTTTGGGTCAATAGTTAATAGGTCAAGCCTCCATTGAAGGTTTTTAGGATTTTTGAGTCAAAGTCAATCATCATTTGTAAGAGACCCTTCTTGGGCTCCACGAAGTCGAGGAAAGAAAATTTTATTTAGTCAAAATGTCATGTTTCCTTCTCCACCAAAGTTGGCCCCATAGAGAAGATCAAGTCGGCTTCAAGAAGTATTCGGCTAGCTGCATGGACTATATATAAAGTGGTATTCGGGCTACTAAGAAGAGAGATGACAAGACATGGAGTTTCAATTCGAATAGAAAACAAAGTACACGATGGAGAGAAGTATAAAAAGAAGAAGGAAAGCATGACAACTTCTGTCACCTATTCTACTACCAAGCCGAGATACTTTAAGTTGCAGGATGAGATACTTTGAAGAAGTTGCAGATCAAATTCTTGTGTTCTCTTGTGTTTTTTGGAAATTGTCTTGATGATAATAATGCAACCACAAAGAAGAAGAAAAATAATTAATCACAAGAAATTGTCAACTAATGGAGAAATCAAACTAAACTAAACTGCCCTCAATTTCTCAACATGGTTTCAGAGCTCGGTTCGACTGTATAAGGGAAGGAAGAAGGCCAATCAAAAGCTACAAGGCATCAAGCAGAACCTAATTACCTAGAACCGAACCCCTAAAGACCAAAATTTTGGGCACATCTTGAAAACCCTAGTCATTGTGTTAAGGTCATAGGTCTAGAAAAAGACTAAAGGTTTTTAAAAGGCTCATAAGTCCTGAATTGAAACACTGATAGGCTAATTTTACAGTCTATTGAATGCTGAATTCATTAATAAAGGAACCGAAGTCCTGGGCATATTCCTTATAGTCCGAGATCATTATTTAAGGAAACCAAAATCTCTATGTTACCACAGAAACTCAAGATTTCTGAGTATATCATTTTTGGTGGATTCTTTTGAAGTTAAGGTCTCCAAGATAATCATTGAAGTCTACTATCTCATAAAGAAGAAATGCAAATCCATACACTGTTATAAAATCTACAAGGTTATAAGCAGCATTGTAATACAAAGTTCTAAGTTCAATGGCGTGGTGAAGAGGAAGAATAGAAGCTTCCTTGAAAGTGCACAGTGGATGTTCAATAGTATTGCCAATTTTCTTTTGGGCAATGATTAGAGCAATTGTGGCTTTTACAGACTTCCCATTGTTGTATTTTAGAAGAAGAGCACCTTTGAAGTATGGAACAAGAGGAAGCTGAGTGTTAAACATTTGAGGACTTTTTATGCACATACGAGAAGAGAGGACAACAAGAGTGTGAAGTGCATAATTGGCTTTATGACCTTGATAAGCACACCATCATGCAAGTTGAGATGTAATTTTGACAAGGGACCTATTAGAGATGGAGATTAAACAGAGAGCGCTTGGAGCGTTGGGTTTCAAATTTGAAGAAGTTGTAGAGTCCTCGCGATAGGGGTAAATTGGTGTTGGAGCAGGAATTTCATGAAGATTACGTGGAGGAATACAAATCGATGGAGAGTGGAATGTTACTAGGGAAAATGAGGAATTTGCAAGTGGGAAAAGTCACAGGCCCATGGATATGGAGAAAGCAAGCCTAAAGCAAGTCGAGGTCTCAAAAGAAATGTTTGTCGACCTTTTAAGAAGATCATGGCATCTAAAAGAAGGCCTTATAGCAACTTCTGTAATCAAGAAGGACAAAGGTACGTAATCATGAGGTATGTATAATATATTTTTGTCAAGGATCTAACATGAAATTTTTTAGGATTGGTTGCTTATATAATTCTAGGATTTGTTGTCTTCTCTATCAAAAGATGTTAATACTGGAATTGATATCCATGACTGTGAACCCTAGATGTCTCATGAAAACTTTTGTTATATAGGAAACCCTAAACACTCAGTACTCTTGACTTCTAGGGTTTGTAAATAGTCTTGGGTGTCAAATAAACTCTAGTATTGATTAAAAGAGAAAATAATTTGATTTTTGCTAGATCTAGGGTTTGTACTTGGAAACCATAGGTTTCCTTCCTCCATTGCTCAATGGAAACCCTAGATTGCCAAATTTTGTATTATTTGTCATTAAGCATTGCAGGTATAAAGAGTATGGTTAAGTTCAAAGGGTGTACTTCAATGAAGGAAACCCTATAAGGTTTGTATAAGGAGCGACTCAAGGTATGAATAATTTATAGTTAGTCTTCCTCACATAAAAAGGTATAATTATTTTTGAATTTACTTTATATCACTAATTCTTTCATGTCTAGCTTTTTGAATCTCAAATATTTTTGTTAGGGTGATTAATCATCAAGATTGAATCTACTCTCTTTGTATTGTCATTCTTATAGAACCCTAAAAGGTTCTCTGTAAAACCCTAGTGTACTTAGGGTTGTTGTTGAAATCCAAAATTTTGAAACCTTAGTTCTATAGGTTTTGTTGTTAATGTCTAAAGTTATGTACTAAAACCTAGATCTTTAGAGACTAGTGATCTAGGGTTTATAAGCAAAACCTTTTGTAATAATAAGACTCTAGGAATGATACCTTAGGAGAAACCCTAATCTTGTCAAAATTGCTATAAATCTAATGTATTAATGTCTGTGATATTGTTATGATATGCTAGTGCATCCTAAGATTATGTATATGCGAATATGTTGACTTAATTGTTGTTTCTCATGTATTCTAGGGTTTATAACAGAAGTCTAGTAAAACCTAACATTGTTGAAACCTTAGATGCATAGTAGTATTGTTATTAATGATATCTAAGGCTTTGTGCATCTAAAATGAAATCTAGGGTTTGTAATAAATTATAAGTAGAGTCTCTCACACATCTTTAAAAGAAATATTGAAGCCCTAGATACATTGAGAATAATATCTTGATTGAGTTGCTAATGTAATCTAGGGTTTGTGAGAAAATCCTAGCAAAAAGGTGATTATATAACTTTTGCTGATTACTAATAGGTGTCTAAAGTCTAAATGCTTCCATTATAATAAGCTGATGCTTCTATATATATTTGATTGTACTTGCTATTAAAGGATTTGCAGGTACATAATCTTCAAGATAATGAAGATATTCGTATAAACGTGATAAAGGAAGCTATTAGGATGATGATGATCAAGATGACCTTAATGAATTCATAAAGGGTTAAAGCTTATCCAATGTTATAGAAGAAGAAAATTTGTTGATCTCCCTAAGTTAAGAGGGAGCACGGTAAAAAGCAAGACTACATCTCCCCAGTTGAGAGGGAGCGCATATTATGATAGTCATGATGGAAAACTTGTAGAAGAAATCGAAGAATGAATAGATATGCAATGTACTGAGGATGCCTTGGCGCTATTGAAGAAATGAAAGAAGAAAAGCTTCCGAATAGTTGAATCTGAATAACTAAGTGGCATCAAGATGATTGAGAACCCCAAAGGTTTGTGTTGTATATGTATATTTGAAAGTTTATTGCTGATTGGGGCTTGTGTTTTAACAGGTACAGTCTCTCCATAAGAAGAATGAACACTTTGGAAGCATGCTTAACAAATGGATATATCTAGTTTGATAGGGAGAGTTGAAGCATCTAAGGTGGATACTTGGGAGGACATTTGGCCGACCTATGTGTATTTGATGTCCTGATCCCGAAGAGGGAAGGTGACGTTGGTCTTGGAGCTCTGACCTTGGATACACACCTAGATCCCTGGGTTGATGGTTAGTTAGTAAGCCTGATGGTACCTAGACTGGCTGAAAGCTTTAGTCCATCTTAGTCCCATCCAAATAGATAACCCTGGTTAGATATCTAGTCTGAGGCACTAAGTGTGCCAGAACTCTTCGTAGTTCATTTTGGAGATCTTTCATGTACTTCTATAAATATATGTAATTATGAATACCTCCCTAGTTAAGAGGGAGTGTTGAAGAATGTAACTAGGTTTGGTCTTCACAATTGTACTTGAATCAAGATGTAATATATTTGTCAATTTTATTTATTTATTATTATTAAGTTGACTTATTAAAGCATGGGTTTCATGCTTGGGTCAATAGTTAATAGGTCAAGCCTCCATTGAAGGATTTTAGGATTTTTTAGTCAAAGTCAAAATCATCATTTGTAAGAGACACTTCTTGGGCTCCACAAAGTCAAGAAAGAAAATTTTATTTAGTCAAAATGCCATGTTTCCTTCTCCACCAAAGTCGGACCCATAGAGAAGATCAAGTTGGCTTCAAGAAGTATTTGGCTATCTGCAAAGACTATATATAAAGAGGTATTCGGGCTACTAAGAAGAGAGACAAGACATGGAGTATGCAATTCAGATAGAAAACAAAGTACAGGATGAAGAGAAGTACGAAAAGAAGAAGGAAAGGATGACATCTTCTGTCACATATGCTACTACTGGCCAAGATACTTTAAGTTGCAGGACGAGATATTTTGAAGAAGTTGCAGATCGAATAAGGCTGCTATAGGGCCGAGTTTTAAGGTATTTAAGATGTTACTGGTCAAAAATATTTCAAGATGAAGTTACATAGGAAAAGATCATTGAAGCATCTCTCTTGGAGGCTAACTTGGTGGAGAAGGAGGGTCCTTTTAGTCTTGGTTGTCTCACTGTGATATGAATCTACTAAAGGAAGAGTTCTTGACTGGATTTTCCCCTACCCAGGGGTTTTACCCTGGCAATGTGCCCATATCTTGTGCTCTCTTGTGTTTTTGGCAATTGTCTTGATGATACTAATGCAACCACAAAGAAGAAGAAAAATAATGAATCACAAGAAATTGGTAACGAATGGAGAAATCAAACTAAACTAAACTGCCCTCAATTTCTCAACACTTATTGCTAGTGAGTTTGCTAGATCAATTTCGCTTAATAGTGAAGTATATGATGGGGTTTATTCTAATTTAGATGAAAGTGGAAACTACTTCTTTTGAATACTGAAGCCTTGTGTCAGAATGGGAGAATGTTGTTCATGTCAATGGAATGATGCCAGAATGGGAGAATGCCATTAATGTTAATGTAGTGATGCCTCTTATTTAACAGTTGATTTAGGTTTAGGTATTTAGCTTGCTCATTATCAATACTTGTACTCGAGTTTGGTTAAAAAAACTATTGAAACTAACTCCTTTTTAGGTTTAAAGATATTTGAAAAAGAGAAGAGATTGTACTTGAATTTGGTTAAAAAAATACAGTGACAGGGAAAAGAAATCCTTTCTTGCATGGGTCATGGAGCATTGTTATTGTATCTACCTAACAAAATTTTCTAACAAAAACGATCTACTGAATGGATGCCCTCTAACATGATGGATGTATGGCCTTTTGTCTTGATATCTAGTCTATAAATCTTGGCCAAGGTGCATTCTTCTTTCCATTGTTGATTTGTGCAACTCCAGTTTGGTTTAAAAAAATTAGGGAAAGGAGAAAGGCTGTATGTACTTGAGTTTGATTCCAAAAACATATTGAAAAGGAGAACTCACATTTGGTTCAAGAAATTTAAGGAAAAAGAGAAGAGTTGCTTGTACTTGTGTCTGGTTTAAAAAATATTGAAAGAAAAAAACTCCTTTCTTGTAGGGGTCATGGAGCTTAAATTGCTATTTGTACCTAGGTAACAAGATTAACACTACTTAAATGTATGCACTTTACTCTTCATGTCCAATCTAGAAATCTTGACCCTGAAACATTCTTCTTTACATTAGTTGCCAATGAAACTCCAATAAGCTTACGAAAATGGTTATCAACAACTAACGAAAATATTCATTTCATATTACACTCCACTTAAGTAAACCATCAACTTAATATTCTTATAATAGACGAATGTAAATCCCCAGTGAATCATATGATACAAAGTATGATCCCTTTGTATAGAAAACTCAACTCACTTAACTTTTGAAGTGTCCACTGCCTACATATTATCCCATACAAGGTTATTTGTGGCCTATCATGTACGTTATTATTTATCTATTGTTTTTAGATATTAGCCGAACGTGTGCTTTGTTGAGTACGGACTTTATTAGAGTTGGGTGTTCAACTTTTGTCCAATCTAACAATATTTGGATATGGATGAAACAATAAAAGTCTCTTTAAATTATTAAAAGAAAAATTAAAAAAAAAAAAACATCAAAGAGAAACTGTATATGTATAAACGTTTTATAAATATTTTGTTCATTTATTTTTGTTTATCCCCCTTATTCTTAAGACTTGCCCCAAATATTTTCAAAATAAATCGATAACGATCTTCATTGCCAAACGCTTTTATATCCCTTATCCGCTAGAATTTCCATTGCCATCATCTGCTTCTGCTTCTTTTTCTTTTGTGTATATTTATAATGTCAAATTTATTAGCAATCATTTAAATCCTTGTTTGTCCTCCTGGTCATGTTTTCTGGCACATGACTATCTTGTCATTCCACAAATTGTCATCTTTACTACCTTGCTACTTAACATTCTTTTTACTGTTTAAGAAAAAATAGTTATAAACAAATATCGATCAAACAAAAACTTGCAGCCCTGTCTGTCCCATTCAGTTATGTCCACGTCTTCATCTCTTCAAGTTTTATCTTTACTCTTTCATATTCTACTGTGCTTCCTTTCAAACAATTGTTGTTTATCGCATGGCCTTCCTAACAACGGTTGTTTGTGACATGTAGTTTCTGTTGATAAACAGAATTTCAGAAATGGTCTGCTTGCTAGAGATCCTATAGAATTTTCTTACTTGTAAATAGGACCATTCGTTTGGGTTTTGTACATACGCTTCTCATATAGGAGCATTTGTTTGGTTTTATCCTTCTCAAAGAATAGAACAATTCTGGGAATAGTGAATGATAGATGGTATCTATTACGTTGATGAGAGAGAAGAATAAATTTATAAAGTTCAATCTTGAGCAATTTGTAATTTATCAATATATTAAAAATGTCGAACGACCGACTTAGCTCTGCAATGGCTCTAGGGTTTGGAGGGTTGACAGCCCTAATGCCTTCTTTTTCTTCCTCTTACAGATTGCAGCAGAGCGGCAACGCGCTACAATGGGTTCTGGAGTATCTAGTATCTCCCTCCCCTGCAGATCCGCCCTTCAAAACATATTTGGTCCACGCTCGCTCCATTGCAACCAGCGTTCTGTGCTTGGCAGGCCTTGGCGCGGCGAATGTCTTGCCAACTGGGGAGCTGGATCTGAAGAGAATCGGGACCAGAACCCTGGATCACGCCAAAGGATTATGCCATAGTAGATCCGTTCGCGAGTTTGAATCAGAGATGGTGGTGGGCGACGCCAGAAACGTCCTGTGCGAAGCCGGGGACAGGCATGGACCCGATATCTTCGCGGTGGGCAGCCATGGCTACAGAGCAATCAAACGATTCGATATAGATCAATCAGATCGGGTTCTCAATAGACAGATCGGCCAAGATCTTGCAGATCTGACACCTCGAATGGAAAATCACTATGGCAGATCTGCTCTAGGAAGTACAAGAAGCCCTGACACTGGGTCTAGGCACTTCTTTGACCCCTTTCAGATCCAAATTTCTTAGCCTACAGGCAGAACCATCCTACAATCAGTCAGTCCTACAGATCTGGTGCTGGATCTCAAACTGGACCTAGAACGAAGGATTGGGATCCCTTCAAGCCTTCAGAGACTTCTCTTTTAAGGTAAACAACTTGAAGACCTTCTTCCCCTCTCTTCTTACAGCATTACCAGGAACAACTCTTTGGTGGTAACCCTTCGCTTGAGAGGAGGTGTAGCGGGACAGCCATCTTCTGCTCGTCCCTTCTCATACAAAGATGCAGTACACTCTGAGAACCCCAAACCCCCGGAGGCTCTTACACCTAAGCCCTTTCTGGTTGATAAGATAGATGAAGTTCCCTCTATTGAAATCTCCCATGAAGAGCTTGCAACCCAACTTCAAGAATTTGCAGAAAGAGCCATCATTTGCAGATTTAACGGACTGTGGCCGCGTTCTCAGGATCTCTATCCATGGATCCATGAAAACTGGACTCATCATTGTAAGATCAGTTTCTGTTCAAAAGGTTACTTCATTGTTCTATTTGATAACAATAAGCATTATGAAAAGGCCTTAGAAGAAGGCCCTTGGTTCATGGGAACTGCGGGGCTCTTCTTGACTCCTTCCCAGATTTTGATCCAGCAACAACAGTCATTACTAGGACACCTGTATGGATCAGGCTTCCAAACTTACCTGCTCACTTATGGCATATTTGTGTCTACAGAGCTATAGGCAACACCTTGGGCAGTTTCCTTATGGGAGACCACTGGCGGGAATCCAAAGGTCTCTACTCATATGCTAAAATATGTGTGGAGTTAGATTTGAGCAAAGGACTACCAGACCAAATCAATCTCAAGATAAACGACTTTTTCTGGTCCTAGACACTGGATTACGAAAATACTGCATTCCGTTGCCGCCATTGCCACCAATCAGGGCATTTGCAGAACACCTGCCCATCTCGCCCGACAAAAAAGAATAAGGATAACCTCTCCAAGCCCAAGTCCAAACGATGGGCTCCTTGCTCTCCACCTCCAGTCGAGGATTCTGATTCCTCCAGCTCTGAAGACGAAGGTACCGATGCGGAAAAGGATCAAGCCCCTCATACTGTGGTCCCTTCCACCGATGGTCCAGCGCAGTCCTACGATACAGCCACCGCTCAGAAACGCGTCCACTTGACCTCCTCCTCTGATTCAGAAAAGGAGGGCTCCCCTGTGGAGAGCCCCAATCTTCAAGTTGCTAGTGTTCATTCATCCCACGAAGGTTGGGTCGAAGTCAAAAAAAGGAAAGGGAGAAAGCTTCGTGTTGAGACTTCAAACCATTCTGGGTAGAAGTCCGTCTTTTTCTTGCTTCTAGCCATATGCTGTAGCTTCTTGCTTGTTTCACTTCTTCTCCGGAACCGAGGTTGATAGTCCTATCATTTCCGGTTGACGATTTTCTGTCTCTTTTGATTGTATCTTCTTGTACCATATTTTTATCAATAAAATTAGTCCAATTCAAAAAAAAAATTGTAATTTATCAATATTTGTCCATTCAAGCTAACCTTTAGTCATTGTAAATGCATTGCTTGTACAGATCCTGTAGATTTTTCTTAGCCTACAAATAATATAGGCTTCTCAAATAGAAACATTTGTTGGGTCTCTTGTGCATCCTCAAAGGCAATAACAGTGCTTCGAATAGTGAAAGGTGATGACATTTATTAAAAAACACACATTTATTAGACGGGACATGTTATGAAATCAACGCCTTAGAATTCAGCCTCTTCGAGGGGGCAACCTCCTTTACATTACATAAATGAACAATTCTTGGATGATACAAATGACAAAACCTCCTTTCTATATATAGGAGTCTAAGGAGTCACAATATAACCCAGCCGACCTAACAATAATAATATAAAAGCCACAAAAATAACAATAGAGGGATTCTATGGGGCACAGTAATAGCAATATGGGGTAATAGGGGCACAACAATATAAATAAGGGGTACAACTACCATAGTAATGGGGGTAATCACTAGTATTATAGGGACCCAACATGCCCCTCTCCTTCAAAAAAAGGTGTTGTCCTCAACACTTGAGTAGTTCTGGATACTTTTGTATAAAATTCTCATCCTCCCATGTGGAATCTTCAGCAGATAAGTTCTTCCACTTGATAAGATACTCCGAAATTGATCGATTTCTTAGCTGTCGAGTTCTTGTTTCTGTGACTGCTTCCGGTTCCAATATAATTTTTCCTTCCTCGTCAAGTTCTGGCAATATTGTTTGAACTGGGAGCTTGTCGCCTATAACCTTCTTTAAACATGAAACATGGAAAACTGGGTGCAATCGAGAAGCTGCAGGAAGCTCCAATTTGTATGCCATAGTACCAATCTTTTGCAACACCTTGTACGGACCATAATACTTTGGTGATAATTTATTATCCTTCTTAGCTTGCTTGAGGGACATTTGCTTATATGGTTGTAGCCGTAGGAATACCCAATCACCTACATCAAAACTTCTTTCGCTGCGATGTTGAACTGCCTGTTGTTTCATTCTATTCTGTGCCAACACAAAGTTATCCTTTAAGAGTTGGAGGACTTGTTGTTGATGTTCGATGTGATGTTCCTGTTAGCACTCAAATCTGCCTCAAGCCGAGGAAGGCAAAACTCAAGGCAACATCAAACCAAGCTCAGCCTCGTAGCTAGCCCTACGAGGATAGGAGAGGGCTCTCTCCAGTCAATCTCGATAAAATGAACAATAGGGTGCGAGATGACTAAAATTGGAACTGATTTTAGGCTAGTAAATAGATATGAAAAGGGGTTTCAATGAATGATTGGGTTTTCTGGGTAGCGTGATATCAAGAACAGCGTGAGTAGAGTTTTAATCAAAGGCACAGATTATTCCATAAGGCGAGGTAGGAGCGAAGTTTAACAATTAAATTGAAATTAAACGGAATGGCCAGACTGCTAAGAAGTCGACAAGGGCATGTGTGATGAATCCTTATCAAACAGAAGAAAACATTAAATATGAACACTTCCTCAAGACAGAGAAAATAAATTGAATTCTGCCTTTCTCACTTAAAAGTATTCATTTAGAAACGATTATGAAATGAAATGGAAACACAACAAACTACATATGAAACTGAAGAAAAACATATGCTAAACTTTCACACCACAAGAATCTTACAAATCAGAGCTGTACTCTTCAATTAATCTCTGTCAAACAACTGTACAATAAAGCTCTCTGTTCTCCTCCACGCACCTCTCAGAACTCTTCTCTCTTTTTCAGAACTCAGTTCAAATCATATACAATACAATAAATAAAATCTCCTGTTTGAAAACAGATCGATCCCAAAATGAGGAGCTGTTTCGATTGAAGTTAAAAATAGAAAAGAGAATAACCTTCTCCTTGAAATTCTCTAATGACTAACTAAAAGCCTAAAAACTGGAGCACAGACCCATTTTGTGTTAACTGAAGTCATAAATAGGAATACGAATCCTATTCTTTTGTTGTGATGAATATTTTGCATTTTAATTTAGGCTTTACGGTTTCTAGTTCTTCACCTTCCCATATGGATAGCTGATTCCGAACTTTGTAGCTAATTAGACTTTGTCTTCTTATCCCTTTAATGGCCTTTCCAATGAGGATTTTGTTGGTAAACGAGTCATAAATGTCTGAAGTGTCTAGAAAAGTGATGAGAGGTATTCGTTTCGTCGTCGGGCTTTGGAGAGCCATAGAAAGCGGACATGCCCATGCAACCCAACCCCTGCGCCGATACTTCAAGTCCTTGAGACCCCAAACGCAATCTACGCACTGTGGATGCTGCTGCTGCTAATTGCGCCATTTCCCTGTTATGCTATCACTCTAATCTTGGTCTCCCAGTCACAACAAATGTTGTTTTACCACCTGTGGGTTATGAGCATCAACTTGAGAATGTTCAATTGGTCTTGAGAAAAGCTTTAGGAGGGTGTTTCATGAAGTGTTAATCAAGAGGTCCTTCAATGCTACATAAACTGTCAGTGAGGCCTTTTCTCTCCTTTAAAATCCTTCATGCTGCGGTTGCTTCCTTCGAATTTTACCATTTAATGGCATCGTTACAACTTAACACCACGAGAAGAAATTTGGTGTCCAAAACAATCTTCATTTTCCTTATTCGATGATTTAGTTATTTGGGTACATGACATCGTACACATAGCATATGCGTTAAACCGCATAGTACCTCTACTTAGGAATTATCATGCATTTGTTGTGGCTTCAGCAACTCTGATGCTGCAGAGAATGGATTTTTACTTGTTTTCCATGATTTCTTGGACAAATTTTCGATGTAGACTTGTTTTCTAACAGGCAATTGAAATTTATAATTCTATAATGGAATCAAAGTTTGGATGTGGCCAACTTAATTAAATCCTTCCTTGACATCTTTTGTGTTGTAGTTTTCGAATCTTACTCACAAAAGCTATGCGGCAAACTTTCTTATATGGTGCCACCTGTTGAGCTACAAAGTCAATAACATTGGTTTCGGATAGTGTTTTGCCGTGTTTTTGTACAATGTATGCCATGGGGACCTGGCCAGCTTCTTTGTCCAGAAACGATATTACTGCAGCCTCGACAATCTCAGGGTGAGAAAGTAGAAGTGCTTCTAGTTCAGCTGGAGCAACCTGGTAGCCTTTATATTTGATCAAATCCTTCGATTTGTCCACTACAAAGAGGTAGCCTTCATCGTCGTTGTAACATAGATCACCTGTTTGAAGCCAACCATGCACATCCAGAGCTGAAACCGTAGCTTCTGAATTGTTGAAATACCAATGAAAAACTTCCTTTGTGCCTCAGAAATTGATCCACACAATCTGTTCCACGTAGGTCTGCTATGCACCATATCTATCACTTGTTTAAAAAACTTGGATGTAATAAGACCATTTCTGATGATTCCAAGAAGCAAGCAATATCAGGAAGTGTCATTGAACGAAGAAATTGCATCCATTTCCTGTTTTATAATAATAGCATCGAAGAAAATATCAAAACTTTCACCTTGTGCGTCGCGCGACATAGCCAGTGCGCCGCACCGTTTGTGTGCGCCGCGCATATGTTATTTTAACATGGAGTGATTGCGCCCAGTGCGCCGCGTGGCCCATGTGCGCCGCGCTCCTCTGCCTGTGCGTCGTGCACCTCCAGCTCCAAATCCACTGCTCCAAAACACTCCAAACTTAATTCTAACATTTCAACTCGGCTTTGCGTTTCAATTTTCACGGCAATGGGTCCACAAAAGAAGCAGAGGTGGATGCCCAATCGAAAACAATTTATTACACCATTGACACTTGAAGTTGATCATACAAAGAACTAGACCTTTTATCAAGGATCTTCTGTCGAACCAGAAACATGTGTGATACCTCTAATTTTATGCCACTTTTTGCCTTTAGACACTGCCTTTGTCTTTTAACTGATTTTCCAAGTTGAACTAATAACTCTTGTCTATCTGTTGTAGGGTTGCTGAAGCTGGTGCCATTGAGGAATTGTAAAACTTGAAATATTTTGGCAACTTACCTATTTATTACAAAGACACATTTGATGATTTCCTCTTCAAAACAGGGTTTTGAAGAAGAATTGATCTCACATTAGTGATAATGACATAAAAATAAAAACTTACCGAACCTTCCTCTAGTCTGCAGACATTATTCGACATGTTTGAAGACCAATGACGAAGGACTGACAGGACTGCATCTAACATTGGCTCTAATGGGGATGACAGCTGCGCTCCGTGGAGGTGCCAAGAATCTGCAGATCTCTGGGAGAGCAGACAGTGCCTCCATCCATTGGGCAATGGAGTCAGCATTTCGACAACCGACACAGACTTTGACACATTTATTGACTGAAACATGGACTCAAACTGACTTAATTGTAAATTTGAATGACGAAAAAAACTAACTCGACAAACTGTACTAAAAAATACTAAGACCTGAAACTTAAAACTCAAAGCTTGGTGGCAGCACCTGGCCACCTGTGTTTCTTTACAAGACAATATATCCTCAAACTATATCAAAATGCCAATGCAACCAATCAAGAAGATGGCTTCTTGACTGATTCTTCCTATTAGATCTTCTGGTCAATAGTACAAACCTATCACTGGGCATCCAAAAACGTAGTTGACCATGGTCTCCTTCGTCACTGAACACTGCAATAAACACCATCAGTGCTGGCTGCAACAAACTTGCCAGAGGATCTTGAAAAACATGAAGATTTACCACCTGCTGAAAGAACAAGATGTCTTTTTCTCCTGCTTCTGATCTATCTTCATCATGTATTTTAGTAACAATATGCTTCTGGGCTTCAAAAAACTCTAAACAGGTAGATGAGCAGATCTCCTCTTGTAAAAACATTTCAACACATGAAACATATGAAGAATCTGAAAGGTAATCCTGTATGTTTTGATCTTCTACAGTCTGAAAATATGATAGGTCATCTTCATATGATAGGACAGCCGGATTTTCATTACATTCATCAATCATGAGAAAAGAAACTTCAGTTGATTCTTGATCCCAAACATGACATTTCTAGCATCTACCATAAATTCATCCAGAGGAACTGTTTCACTTACTTGAATGAAGATCCCATCTTTCTTTTCATTGACTGACTGGATTACCTATTTATGAAGGCTCTGTTCTGATATCATGAGAACATTTGAATCAAAAACTCTGTCAGCAAAACCATCCTTTTCAAGATTCAGTACAAGGTATGCTTGGTCATTACAATCTGAATCCGGATGTAAAACAGCTGACTGGTCATTATCAAAATCTGCAATTGAAACCTGAGTTCTCGGCATGCTGTCTTCTTCTGTGGGCAGATCTGAATAACATTCTCCCTTTCATCATTTTTAGCCATGTGGCCATCTTCAACCTGCTGATCTTGATTCTGCTGCAAAATTTCCTGATCATCTTGATGGGTATCCTCTAGGTTCTCTTCATGTTGCTGAAATGATTTCTCATACAGAGCTTCCATGATTTCTCCATCCATGAAATCATTATCACCATAAAAATTCTCTAGATCTTCAATGAAATTATGTACATGGCTACAACAGTTCTGAACTAAGCTCAAGGATGGATATGATTCTTTATACTTTTCAAAGAACATGGTATGAAAATCCCTTAAACAATAAATGGAAGCAAATGGCAAACTTTCATACCAGGATCGAGCTTCATCTTCCAAAGTAGCCATAAACATTTTCATCAAACAATCTTCAGGAAAATTGATCTTAAATTTATGCACATGAATGTGAAATTTCACCAGATGAAGAGCAGCGTCATTACCTTCCTCATTTCTGAACATAGGCAAATTCTGAAGCCAATCCACCTTTGGCATCTTATTTGGAAAACCTGAGATGTGGTCTCGGCTCATGGGAGCATATCTTCTTGCAATCCGGTCCATCAGCAGTGAGGTCGCCATGAAGCATTGATTTCTGGAGTTTTCAGTGAGTGAAGTCGCCAGGTGAAGGATTTCAGCCTTGCGATGTCTGATCGTTGTTCACCATCAGCAATCGGATCTAAACTTTGTTATCCTTTACCGGGGAGGACTTCCTCAGTATGGTCACCACTATGTTAGCACTTGAATCTACCTCAGGCTGAGGAAGGCAAAACTCAAGGCAACATCAAACCAAGCTCAGCCTCGTAGCTAGCCCTACGAGGACAGGAGAGGGCTCTCTCCAGTCAATCTCGATAAAATGAACAATAGGGTGTGAGATGACTTAAATTGGAACTGATTTTAGGCTAGTAAATAGATTGAAAAGGGTTTTTAATGAATGATTGGGTTTTCTAGGCAGCGTGATATCAAGAACAGCGTGAGTAGAGTTTTAATCAAAGGCACAGATTATTCCATAAGGCGAGGTAGGAGCGAAGTTTAACAATTAAATTGAAATTAAACGGAATGGCCAGACTGCTAAGAAGTCGACAAGGGCATGTGTGATGAATCCTTATCAAACAGAAGAAAACATTAAATATGAACACTTCCTCAAGACAGAGCAAATAAATTGAATTCTGCCTTTCTCACTTAAAAGTATTCATTTAGAAACGATTATGAAATGAAATGGAAACACAACAAACTACATATGAAACTGAAGAAAAACATATGCTAAACTTTCACACCACAAGAATCTTACAAATCAGAGTTGTACTCTTCAATTAATCTTTGTCAAACAACTGTACAATAAAGCTCTCTGTTCTCCTCCACGCACCTCTCAGAACTCTTCTCTCTTTTTCAGAACTCAGTTCAAATCATATACAATACAATAAATAAAATATCCTGTTTGAAAAAAGATCGATCCCAAAATGAGGAGTTGTTTCAATTGAAGTTAAAAATAGAAAAGAGAATAACCTTCTCCTTGAAATTCTCTAATGACTAACTAAAAGCCTAAAAATTGGAGCACAGACCCATTTTGTGTTAACTGAAGTCATAAATAGGAATACGAATCCTATTCTTCTGTTGTGATGAATATTTTGCATTTTAATTTAGGCTTTATGGTTTCTAGTTCTTCACCTTCCCATATGGATAGCTGATTCCGAACTTTGTAGCTAATTGGACTTTGTCTTCTTATCCCTTTAATGGCCTTTCCAATGAGGATTTTGTTGGTAAACGAGTCATAAATGTCTGAAGTGTCTAGAAAAGTGATGAGAGGTATTCGTTTCATCGACGGGCTTTGGAGAGCCATAGAAAGCGGACATGCCCATGCAAACCAACCCCTGCGCCGATACTTCAAGTCCTTGAGACCCCAAACGCAATCTATGCACTGTGGATGATGTTGCTGCTAATTGCGCCATTTCCCTGTTATGCTATCACTCTAATCCTGGTCTCCGAGTCACAACAAATGTTGTTTTACCACCTGTGGGTTATGAGCATCAACTTGAGAACGTTCAATTGGTCTGGAGAAAAGCTTTAGGAGGGTGTTTCATGAAGTGTTAATCAAGAGGTCCTTCAAATGCTACATAAAACATCAGTGAGGCCTTTTCTCTCCTTTAAAATCCTCCATGCTGTGGTTGCTTCCTTCGAATTTTACCATTTAATGGCATCGTTACAACTTAACACCACGAGAAGAAATTTGATGTCCAGAACTATCTTCATTTTCCTTATTTGATGATTTAGTTATTTGGGTACATGACATCGTACATATAGCATATGCGTTAAACCGTAGAGTACCTCTACTTAGGAATTATCGTGCATTTGTTGTGGCTTCAGCAACTCTGATGCTACAGAGAATGGATTTTTACTTGTTTTCCATGATTGCTTGGACAAATTTGCGATGTAGACTTTTTTTCTAACAGGCAATTGAAATTTATAATTCTACAATGGCATCAAAGTTTGGATGTGGCCAACTTAATTAAATCCTTCCTTGACATCTTTTTTGCTGTAGTTTTCGGAATCTTACTCACAAAAGATACGTGGCGAAATTTCTTGTATGGTGCCACCTGTTGAGCGACAAATTCAATAACACTGGTTTCGGATAGTGTTTTGCCGGGTTTTGTACAATGTATGCCATGGGGACCTGGCCAACTTCTTTGTTTGGAAACGATATTACTGCAGCCTCGACAATCTCAGGGTGAGAAAGTAGAAGTGCTTCTAGTTCAGCTGGAGCAACCTGGTAGCCTTTATATTTGATCAACTCCTTCAATTTGTCCACTACAAAGAGGTAGCCTTCATCGTCGATGTAACATAGATCGCCTATTTGAAGCCAACCATGCACGTCCAGAGCTGAAACCGTAGCTTCTGAATTGTTGAAATACCAATGAAAAACTTCCTTTGCGCCTTAGAAATTGATCCACACAATCTGTTGCACGTAGGTATGCTAGGCACCATATCTATCACTTGTTTAAAAAACCTGGATGTAATAAGACCATTTCTGATGATTCCAAGAAGCAATTTCAATATGAGGAAGTATCATTGAACGAAGAAATTGCATCCATTTCCTGTTTTAGAATAAGAGCATCGAAGAAAATATCAAAACTTTCACCCTGTGCGTCGCGCGGCATAGCCAGTGTGCCACACCGTTTGTGTGCGCCGCGCATATGTTATTTTAACATGGAGTGATTGCGCCTAGTGCACCGCGTGGTCCATGTGCGCCGCGCTCCTCTGCCTGTGCGCCGCGCACCTCCAGCTCCAAATCCACTGCTCCAAAACACTCCAAACTTAATTCTAACATTTCAACTCGGCTTTGCGTTTCAGTTTTCACGGCAATGGGTCCACAAAAGAAGCAGCGTGGATGCCCAATCGAAAACAATTTATTACACCATTGACACTTGAAGTTGATCATACAAAGAACTAGACCTTTTATCAAGGATCTTCTGTCGAACCAGCAGCATGTGTGATACCTCTAATTTTATGCCACTTTTTGCCTTTAGACACTGCCTTTTTCTTTTAACTGATTTTCCAAGTTGAACTAATAACTCTTGTCTATCTGTTGCAGGGTTGCTGAAGCTGGTGCCATTGAGGAACTGTAAAACTTGAAATATTTTGGCAACTTACCTATTTATTACAAAGACACATTTAATGATTTCTTCTTCAAAACAGGGTTTTGAAGAAGAATCGATCTCACATTAGTGATAATGACATAAAAATAAAAACTTACTGAACCTTCCTCTAGTCTGCAGACATTATTCGACATGTTTTAAGACCAATGACGAAGGACTGACAGGACCGCGTCTAACAGTTCCACTGCCTGAACCTTAGAAATTTCTCTTAAATATGATGTGATGGGTGGTGGCTGATACCCATGAAGTGTCATAAATGGGGTCATTTGTGTTGCTGTATGGAAGGAAGTGTTATACCACCATTTAGCCAGAGGCAACCATTTGACCCATTGTGTCTGTTTATCAGATACAAAGCAACGAAGATATCCTTCCAAAAATTTGTTTACTATCTCAGTTTGCCCATCAGATTGAGGATGATAAGATGAGCTATGAGCTAACTGAGTGCCAAGACAAGAAAATAATTTTGTCCAAAAATTTCCAGTGAAAAGGGGATCTCTGTCACTTACAATAATCTTTGGGTTTCCATGTAGCTTTTGAATTGTTTCCATAAATGCAGTAGAAACGTACTGGCTTTAAATGATGTGATAATGCACAAAAGTGTGCATACTTGGTAAGTCTGTCAACTACCACCATGATGACACTCTTTCCCTCAGACTTGGGTAAACCTGTGATAAAATCCATTGAAACCTCCTCCCAACGTGGCTTGGAATGGAAAAAGGTTGTAATAGACCTAGTGTCTTAATTGTTTCAACTTTATTTTGTTGGCAAACCAAACATTCCACCACAAACTTTTGAATATTTGATTTAAGGCCCTCCAAAAAAAATTCCTTCTTAACCCTGTGGTAAGTTTTTAAAAATCTCGAGTGCCCTCCTAAGGGAGAATGTGCAAATTCCCATAAGAATATTTTGTTTTACCTGAATAGTACAGAGGTATAAGCGATCTTTGTAACCATAATGGATCATCTTGCCAGCTAAATGTATCAGACGTACTGGAATCTTGTTGTAGCTTTCGAATAAGTGCCCACAGTTCTTCGTCATTCTTCCATTCCTCCCTTGCTTCATTTATCCAATCTGGTGGATAATAGAAATGGCACACAACAATGCTTCCACATCCTCATCCTTTCTTGAGAGTGCATCTGCCACCACACACATTTTGCTTCCCTTTTTTTAGATGATTTCAAAGTCATAACCCAACATCTTTGTGACCCACTTTTGTTTCTCTTCAGAGGATAATGTTTGTTCTAAAAAGTATTTAAGGCTACATGATCCGTTTTTACCTTGAAGTGTCTTCCCATTAGGTAGGGTCGCCATTTCTTAAGTGCATGGAGTATTGCCAACATTTCCTTCTCATAAATAGCTTTGTGTAAAAACTTTGCCTTGATTGGACGACTTTCAAAAGCAATGGGTCTTTCATCTTGCATTAAAACAACACCAATTCCATTTCCTGAAGCATCACATTCCACAATAAAGGTTTTTGTGAAGTCCGGTGTAGCTAAGGCAGGTGCTTGGCACATTGCCTCTTTAAGCTGTTCGAAGGCCTTTGTTGCTTCTGGAGTCCATGAAAATGCATCTTTCTTCAATAGTGTTGTTATAGGTGCTGTGTGCTGCTATTCTCCCATAGTTCTTAACAAACTTGCGATAATACCCTGTCAACCCGAGAAATCCTCGTAGATGCTTTATGGATGTGGGAATTCTCCATTCCTTAATGGCTTTAATTTTGCTAGGGTCTACCTTAACTCCTTCATGAGATACAATATGACCCAGATATTCCACCTCTCGGACTCCAAAGAAACATTTGGATCTTTTTGCATATAATTGTTTCTCCTCCAATAGTTGTAGCACCCTGTCAACATGTTCAACATGATCCTTCCAAGACTTGTTGTAGATTAGTATATCATCAAAAAATACTAACACAAATTTTCTAAGGAATGGTTTGAAAAATGAATTCATCAAACCTTGAAATGTTGAGGGTGCATTGGTAAGGCCAAAAGGCATGACCAAAAATTCATAATGACCCTCATGAGTTCTAAATGTTGTTTTCGGAATGTCTTCAGTATTCATTCTGATTGGATGATATCTTGAATGAAGATCCAACTTGGTGAAGTAAATTGATCCATGCAATTCATCCAGTAATTCATCAATGACAGGAATGGGAAA
>APFE031377738.1:0-39227 GCA_000404065.3 Pinus taeda
ACAATTGCCTCATTGTAGCTCCTCCTTCCCTTTGGGCATTGATAATCAATATCTATTGATGTCTGCCCCATAATCTTCCAGTGGCATTTTTCAATGCCACCAACGGCATTTTTCAATGCCACCAATCTAGAGGAAAATTTTTCACCCTTCAACTTCTTAAATTGACATTAACTTTGAAGTCTTTCTGGGATTAAAGTTCAAGGCATTGGGAATAACTGAGATACAGGAAAAATGTTGATCAGCAGCCTCCATTATATCAAAGCTTTGATAATTTGTTTGAAAGGGCAATGCCTGTCTGTGGATATAAATCTAAGTGTTTAGATACAAGTTTTCTGAAAACAGTTCAACTTTCGAAATTCTATTGTTATTTTGGTGCTTAGAGTTCTGAATTACAATTTAGCATTGAATCAAATAACTAAAAAGTTCAGCCTATCCTGTATAATTTAGCATTGAATCAAATAACTAAAAAGTTCAGCCTATCCTGTATTTTCCTTTACTGAATCTACAATATATACACTTCACTGGCATGAATTATAATATGAATGAAGTTCTGGCATTACATATCCCATCTATCCAGTACAATTAATTCAGTTCTCACATTTTTTAATTACACTTTTAATAACTTATGAAAACAGCTACAAGTGAACATTTCTCCAGAATTGCTTAATATTTTTTTATTTTTTTTATACATGATGGTGTAATTATTACAAATTCATAAATTAAATATCAAATATTTATAAATCATCATCATTAGTATTATTTTTAAATTTATCCTAAAAAATAGCTATTTTAACATGGTAACATGAACATAACTCTCAAAAGTTTTTGAATATGTAGAATGAATATAGTGAAAATCTAACAAATAGATATAATAAGGTTTATTATAAACATTTGGATTGGAATTTTGAAGATGGTTTTGAAAACAATGGTATGATATTGGATAAATAAATGTATGTTCTGAATAGGCAAGATATTTGAAGATAGATTGGACAACAATTATATGAAATATGTATAACTCTAATATTTGGGTGTTATTATATGTTTTATTTTATATGGACCTGAGATATGAACATTGCACGGCTTTTATGAATTTTTATTTGTATATCCTAAAATTGCATTGCCGAATATTCAATGTGACATATATATGGAATATATCACCTCTAAGTTGTAATTATTTTATTAGTTTAGAATAGTGTTGCTAAACTTTCAATGTGGCAAATCATCTATCAATTCTTAAAGCCTTATATATCAAGTTAGGGGTGGGGAGGTTTAAAAAATATTGCAATTACAATGTATTGATAAAAATATCAAATTGTGCAAGACAACTAAAGGGATGGAGGGGTTAGCTTTGCAATGAGATGGATCATGATTTGAAATGTGATGAATAGGTCCATTGTGACATGTGGATATTGAAACTAAAGGTTAGTCACAAGACCATTGTGACCTAGACTTGGTGATGGGAGTACAAGCAAGCAAAGATTGTTGATTTAGAACTTTCATCACTAACAATAAGTGAAATTGTATATGCTTATGTAACTACACATTGTATAAAGTAGTGTTGGATTTTGGCATACCTAACCTAAAATCTTTTTTATCATACTTTATGTTTAATAGATTGGAATATTTGCTAGTACCTCTAAAATCTAACATACCCATCATTATTTCATGGATGTTATACATTTTTCCATTTCCAAAGTAGTGTGTCATACCTTTATGTATGCCAAGTAGTGGAGATTTTCATTAGGATATAAATTAGATTTAGTGAAATTTGAATCATGGTTTAATCTTTTTATTTTCACTTCCCAATAAATTTTGGTAATGAATTTTGCAAATGATGAATAAGAAATACTTGATGAAACTTTTGTTGTTTTATTCTTAATTCTAAGGTAATTCAAAGGAAATATTGGCAGGTGTCTTAATTTAATGTAGTAGAATTTGGTGTTTTGTCTTAATTCATCAATAACAATAAATGAAACTCTATATGACTATGTAGCTACACAATTTTTTTGTGGAGGGAAAAGTCACAATTTTCATTAGGATGTTGAAAATTGCCTATTGTAGATGCTTCAAGAAGCATATGCAAAACAGGGTGGTTATTGCCACAATGTGATAAACTATCAAAAATCAATCCCAGGATGGGAGACTGATAAGTTAAATACAAATTTACATGTCTAATATATATATATATATATGGATAGTTTGATAAAAATATAAACACTTTGAAGACACAAAATCATCAAAAAATTAGGGCTTGGCTGCCACAATATGTTGTTGATCATCATATCATCTGTGAAAATATTGGTAGTATTCCTTTCTTGGTAGTATTCCTACCATGTCTGCTCCTGGATCATCCAATACACCCAAGGTTGGAACACGACCTCCTTGGATAGTCTGTTAGAAATCTGGTTGCGTAGATGTGATGACAAGCGATAGTATCAAAATGTGATTTCATTAGCAAAGCCTCATCCAATATATTCTTGAGAGTGAATGTGACAGACAAATTGTTCATTAAACCAATTTATGATGCGTTTGGAATCACCAAAAATCTCAGTGTGTCTACGTCCCTTCTCAAGTGCAAAGTGTAACAAATGACAGAGGGTAATATGCTCAACATAATTGTTTGTTCCTTCTCCTAGACCCATCTGTATTTTGAAAAAATGATTGTCAATGAGATGAAGGAGCACTTCTCCTCCACAACCATTCTGCTAAGTTGATCCATCAAAATATGCCCATGATAATTTTCTATCAATAGTTTCTACAATAATAGTGTGTGGTGGATGTGGGCGATCATCCTTCAAAATACTGCTATAAATTTAGATATGATGAGTTGAAGCTTGTATCCATTGAGGAATGATGCCCTTGAATATGAGCTTTTCTTGTGCAACCATATGCACCAACATATCAGGAAGGGGCAGTTCCTGATTTTCATGGGAAATGCAGTAGACCACCATGATTACCAAGCCTCCAAGATGTTTGTACCTTGCCACTTGATGGATAAGTGTAATGTTGAAAGAACATGATTCTAGAAAGATGTGGTGATAGAGCAATGAAGAAATAGATGTTCACTTGATTCTGCCGCATGTTGAAAGAGGATGCACCAGGTTGGTCCTTGGAATGAGCAACTATGTAAGTTATCCCCAGTGGGAGCTTTATTATGAAGGATACACCACATGAATAACTTTGCTCTTGGAGGAGCCTTTAACTTCTAGAGTGCGCGCCACCACCAGTCAATAATAGGGGGCTTATGATCAGAGAAAATTATGGGATAACCTTCCTTTGGAGAATAGGAACCATGTTGTGCATGTACCCAAATGAGCTCATCCTCACCATCTGTGATCCGAACATGTGATTCAGAGAGAACGTTAGTGTAGGAGTCCCATTCATTACGCCAGTTATCTGGAATTCCTAATTGATCAATAGATTCCCAGGTCTGAGAGAAAATAGTGGAGTTGTCTGGATCAACAATGTGGGCAAGGTGAGAGATACCTGAGTTCGAGAGAAAAAATATGAGCTCTAGGGGAAGATGAAATGCGCTTCCACATCCAGACCAAGGATCCATACCAATGACAACCAAGTTTCTAGTTCTAATCCTCCAGGCCAATCCGTCACAAATGTAAGATATAGAGTTCAAAATAGTGTTAGATCTGTTCCATGAAGGGTGCCTGATCCAATCAAGGAAGTGGAGTAGATTGATGTATTTATGTATGACTACTTTAATCCATAATTTCTTTGTAGTGAGAACTTTCCATCCCATTTTGGCAGCTAGTGCTTTTTCAAAGGAATCAAGGTTTTTCATGCCCCATCTTCCCCATTTCTTAGAAAGGCCGATGTGATCCTGTCTGACCCAAGCATAAGTATGTCCTTGTTTCCCCCTCCATAAGAATCTACAACACAACTATTGTATTCTAGACAAAATGCCCCTTGGAATCCAAGCCAAGGACATCCAGTACACCAGTGTTGCTTTGATAACAAATGTAATAAGAGTGAGGCGTCCAACCGTAGATAGCCATCTATGGTGCCAGATATTCAATCTCCTTTAAATCTTAGCCACTAGCCATATCCAATCAGCTATTTTGTAGTGAATGGGATTGAGTCGAAATCCAAGGTATTTGAGAACATCTTCAAAGGGGAGAATAGGGAAGGGAAATATCTGCTGGGCAAAGTGTAATTCATATTGGGAGCATCCAACAGTAGTCAGAGTCAATTTTTATTGATTGCACTCCATTCCAGTAGCAAGGTAGAAGGACTTGAGGACAGAAAAAAATACATGAGTCGTCAATCTATCCATTAAGGAAAACTAGGACATCATCTGCAAAGAGCAGGTGAGATATGGTTTATCTATTGGTAATTTTGATACCTTATAGTCTGCTTAGTCTTCTTTCCTCAAAGATGAGTTGACTCAAAACTTCCATGACCAATAGAAAAGGAAGGGGAGAGAGTGGACAACCTTGTCTAAGAGCTCGCTCAACATGAAAAAATAGAGGCAAAACCATTGATAAGAACACTATAAGAGACATTGGAAATGCAGCACATGATCCAGTTAATGAAGGCTATCGGGAAACCTAGATGAGTCAAGAGCATTCTCAAATATAGCCAGCTAGTTTGATCAAATGCCTTTGCTAAGTCAATATTGAGGATCATACCTTTTAGCCTCTTGATCTTGATAGAATGAAGAACCCCCTGTGCAGTGCCAACGACTTCATGGATCTGATGATGATTAAGGAAGGCAAACTGTTTTGAAGAGATGTGGTCAAATAAAATAGGCTTTAGGTGGTTTGCGATGATTTTGGAAATGATCTTGTATATGCAATTGCATAGAGAAGTAGGCCTAAAGTCATTGAAGGTTTGAGGGGAGTCAGATTTGCGGATAAGGGCAATGAAGGTCGAGTTAAAGGCATCATACATACGACCATTGACCCGAAATTCTTCAATGACCTGAAGCAGATCATTCTGTAGTAATTTAGAGAAGGCTAGATAAAATTCAGCCGGCTAACTATCCGGACCAAGGCTCTTATCTTTCTTGAACCATTTAAGAGTACCTTCCAATTCTCCCATAGATACAGGCTTGATGAGATCCTCTGTAGCTTCCTGGTCGAAAAATCTAGGGAACAATCCATCTACTTTGCTAATCTTAGCGAGAGTAGCTTCCCGAGGTGCCTTAAAGAGCTGACTGAAATGTGATGTATTGAGGTTGGCCAATTGGTTGAAGGATTGTAACTGATGACCAATATCACTCCAAGTGCAAAATCATATTGATGGCCCGACGACCATTCAAAAATTGATGGTAAAACTTAGTGTTTTCATCCCCAGATTGTAACCATATGGCTCGACTCCTAAGTCTCCAGGTTTCTTCTCTATCCTTAAGAATTCTGGTTCTCTCTACTTCAAGGTTGGTGAGGCATTCTTTAGCTTCAACATAATCAAATCCCCTTCCATCCACTTCTACCAAATTAGCTAGCTCATGTTCAATATTGTTGACAATGAGATCTTCCCTCGCCCTTTTTACTCTAGCCCATTCAATTGTTTTACGCTTAAATGGGGCTTTTGGCTTTTGAGCTACACTTGCAATCTCAAGGTAGATAGGAGAGTGGTATGATAATCCTCCCAATCCCACCCATTGCTTGTACAAGGAGAGACTTCCAAGAAGATCTTTTATGAGGAAGCAATCTAGTCTTCTAGCAAGCAAAGTGTCTCCAATTCTTTTGTTTCGCAAGGTAGGTGTGACCGAGCCATAGGGATATCAATGAGGTGGTGATCTTCCAATAGGAGGCTAAGGGAATCAAAATTTGGATCAACTTGTGCATTGTGTCCCCAAGATTTCGCATGTCCAATGGAGAAATTGAGATCTCCCCTCAAGATGATGTTGTCCGCTTGCGTATAAGAAGAGTTGAGAATTTTTTCCTAATATGCAACTCGATTAATACAAGGATCATAAACATTAATCAATCTCAAATCCCTCCCAAGATCTCAGGGAAATATGTCAGCCCCACTTAAGCCATCACCTCCCCAAATATTAAGTAGCTTCACTGCCCTAGGATTGTAAGGAAAAGCAATACGACCAGATCGTCCACAAACATCTAATGCATGAAAATTCCATCCAGATACTAGGGCTTCTATGGAAGGGATAATCTAGTCAATATGTCTGAGGGTTTCTTGAAGGAAAATGATGTCCACCCTCTCAAGTTCGAGGAGTCCCTAGAAGGCTAGTTTTTTGGTAGGACTAGCCAACCCACGACAATTAAAAGAGAGCCACTTCATGGAGAACCTGAGGGAAGGGTGGTCTTACCTCTAAGGACCCTGTCAATGGAGATTTGTCTACCTCAGATACATCCATACCAACTTGGTGGATATCCTTGGACATATAAGAATGCCTGCCTCTGGTAGATTTGGATGGTTTTAGAGGGGGAACAGTACCAAGTTTGCAAAAATCACCAGATGATGATTTGACCAAGGAGTGAAGGAGATATGGATGGCTCAGATGAGAATCATTAGATGTCTCAGATGAGGGAGCTGCAAGTGATGCATTAGCGATAGCAGGGAGGGTATCAGACAAGGTGCGCGGAGGGGATATAGAGGGGCAGAAATAGAAGGGGGTGAACATATGCAGATAATAAGACACGATGAGATAATGATTCAATAAGATGAGAATCAGAAACAAAGGTACGAAAATGAGGGAGAGGAGAGGAAATATTACTCGGAGTGAGGCCTGCAGCCACTGCGCGGGATCTGGTGATGCAAGGAGAGGGAGGCCGAATAGGTCCTGAGCACATTCCATGTGGCTAAGATTTTGTTTTTGGAGGACGACCGACAACTTTAGCAGGTCACTTGTCTTGAGATCCAGATGGCATATCTACTACAATATTATCAGGTTGAGGTTTTGGATACATAGTTGGAGGCAAGCAGGGGACATTCCTAATACAGGTGTCCAACCTTATGACATCAACGAAACCTGAAAGGCACTCCATCATAATCAAGAATATGAAGACGAGAGGTGTTAAGGAAATGAAAGTATTGAATAGAAAGTGCTATGAAATGACATGAAATTACCTAGCTAAGAATTAACACACATTACTTGCAGAAGAGACTTAATTTAACCTTGCATTCTGTCATCTAGTTCTCTGGACTAAGTAGCATGGAAATGATCCTAACATTTTTAAGACTAATTTATGCATGCACTAGCTAAATATTGTAGAAAAAGAGTCTTTTGGTTTTCAATTTAGAAATGTAAATGTTAAGCTTAACAATCTGATCTTTTGCAAGGGAGGAATGTATGGGAAAACTGATCAAAAATGGCAATGAAGTGTATGGAGGTCAAGTTGAAGGCCTACCCTAGGCTTTTATCATCATTTCTGTCCAAAACAATTTAAAACAGGTTTCTACAGGGTTTCCTATAGTTGCCACTGGATTTTTTGTAGGTACTACAGGATGTCCTGGTTTACTACAGGAAACTTAGTTGAACGTTGTAGGAAAGTAGGGAAGGTGAAAGGAAGTGCTAGAAAGGTGTATGATGGTGGAATAAGATATGGGGAAGGTGCACACTACCCAAGGATCAACCCAACTCTTCAAGATAGTTGGATTTGCTCAAGGTGGTTGCCCATGGTGGCTACAAAACAAAAATATGAATTGGTGATTGGTAAGATTTGGTGAGAGCTAGAAAATACTTAGATGAGGCTGGTGCAATGGGTTCCTCCCTATAGATTAGCAATTCCCGCAACAACACATATTCATTTCTTCATTTATGCACAACTTTGTGTAAATGTGGAAAAGATGAGCTGAATTCGAGAAACTGATTTATTGATGGCTAATGGATTAAATCTATGGAATGTAATGATTTCTAATCTACAGCAAACTCAAGCAACCAAAACAACAATTGCAGGCGATTTTAAGAAATCATTAACAACGATCTACTCAACAAGAAACCCTAAGCTATGTAACAATGAAAAGATAAATTCATTTTTTTGGTTGTGAGAGTGGGGCCCTCAAACCATGATCCCACAAGGGAGATGAGGGTAAGGCCATTGTCACAAGATTTTATGATCTACTTCTCCAACTAATGGAAGCAAAACTAACCAATTATTCAAAGACTTGTAAATTAAACAAAATAGAGATAACTTCAACAGCTAATCTATGATTCTAATCTAAGGACACACGTACAAAAAGAGTAACCTTTGCTGCTAGGGTTGGGCCCTAACCCAAGAGCGTCAACCCTCTAAGTCAACTTAGTGCTGGATCAAAGAAACCATTTTCATTATCACCAAAATGTCAAAAATAACATGAGAATAACAATCACAATATCTTAGCTCGAAATATCCTCTTGGCTACAATAAAAATTTCAATCCTAATGAGGCTCCAAGCCTTCTTATTTATACAACTTAAACTACCAACAACTTCCTTAAAATTAGGGAGGCTTGGCTTCCAAACTTGAGATTGACTTGTCTTCAACTATCACTAGCTTGGCTACCAATGAATTCGGTGGGATTTGTTGCTTGTAACTCTGAGTTGATGAGATATAGTGGAGGAATCTTCGAGTGATTGAGGAGTTAAGGAGGGAGACCCAATCTCCTAAAATCCCTCTTGCTTGTCTAGTTTTAGGTATGGCACTTAAATTAGCTCAAAATTGCTGCAAATCCTGCAATTAATGCACATTAGGCGACATGACATAACAACTCACCTTTACCTTCTCACTAAGAAAAATATAATAAAATATGTAAAGAAATGTGAGAAAAGATGATTTTAATAAGTTGGAGAATGGCATTAAGGCCCATATAATTTACCTATTGATGAGCTTCATCATCATCCCCTACTGAAAGTGTTTCTCATCCTCTGAGCAACTTAGTCAGTATGCCCATATCTTTCATAGCTCTGTGGCCTCTTTGACATCCCAGGCCTCTATTGATGGAGTTTTCTCTATTTCCTCCCACTGCTTTCTTTCCTCTTCCTCCTTTCTACCTTCTAGCATACCCAATGGCAAGGGTGTATTGAGTTTCAAACCAATCCAATTGATTTTGAGTCTTTGCAGTGCATTCTTATATAGTGGGGTCCTTTATGTTAAACCCTCATGTCATGTCTCTTTTCTGGTTGGCTGACTGCATGGAGTTTGGTAGGCTAGCCTTAGTGTTTAAGGTGATTGAGAGTTTATAATAGTGGTGGATGGATGCAATTTATTTCTATCTCCACACAACTTTTAAATTGCTCACAATTATTTTAAAACTCTGAGGCCCACTATAATCACTTAAGAAAACTCAAATATTTTTGTTCCTAACTACCAATTCAAAGCATAGGAGATATGGGCCCCATACCTGTTAATGTGATGCTTTGGATGAGGATATTTTTTTAGCAGCTAGATCCTACGCACCCCCTTTTAGCATTCTCTTTGAATTTCCAATGTTTCATGTAGCTCCCTATGTTTCTTGTAGTTGTTCATATAGTTGTGTTTCATGTAGGGTGGCTGAAATAGGTTGCCTCCTCGATGGCTCTCCAAGGTGGTCCTGGTCTGCTCAGATCTTGAAATGAACAAATAGTGCATGAGAGTTTGGAATGTTTGCTATTTATGGTCAATTCCTTAGAGCAATGTATTCGCTGGCAGTGTACGAGATTTCCTCTTTGGGACCGTTGGCCCACCGTAAGTTATCATGCAACCTCCCCTCGTAATCATCACCCACTCTCACACAACTTAAATCGACCACATTTTCAACTCATTCTTCTTGATGTGATATTTCCACGTGTCATGTTAACTAGGAGTTCACTTTTTGTTTTCAAGCTGAGGGTGGCCAAGTTAACTAGCCACCTCCAGCTTATAAAATCAAACTTTTTCATATTCCTACACTTTTATGATATCGTACTTAGGGAAGAATTCAGATGAGGTGCCATATCTATGCCTTCCTTCGCTTGGTTGATGCATGTTGTAGGGTGACTCTATTGTGCTTCTTTTTGTTCAGGTAAGTTATTTTCCTTGGTCACTTTTTTGTATATTTCTTCCTATTGATGTGGTTGTCTTCTTTGTTGTCGTGTGCATGCGTTTGGTCTTTATTGCTGCTGTTGAGATCTGGATAGGAGTCATAGTGTTTGCAGGTGTGTTGGAGCTCTTTGCTTGCATGCATATTGAAGGAGAATTTATGGAGAACCTATTGCTGTGAGAACACGGGTTGCTACAGCGTTTCCCAGTAGTTACTACAAGAAATCCTATAACTACCTTTTTCATCATTTTTTTTGGTTTTTTTTCACTTGGAGGAGGAATGGTTGGTGATGTAGGAGTGGAGGGATGGAAATGGAGGAGACGTAGTGGTAGGTGAGTGAGGTCCATGATGGCATGACCCTTGGACTCTCTTTTTCTATATTTCTTTATATTTTTATTTTATTTTTCTGGGTGGTTTTTGATGGACATAGAGGTTGGTATGATCATGAGCTAGTGTTGGGTGAGCGGTGGTGAGGTGTATGGTCCCCTCTTTCAACCTAGAAAATGCATGCATCATCATTTTCCAATTGGAATTTCATTTCTATAGTGTTTCACGACATGAAATAACACCATGGTTATTTCATGTAGCAACTATAGGAAACCCTGTAGAAGTGAGAAAACTCCATAAAAACTAGGTTTTGATGCTTGGAAGTGAGGATGGATGATGGATACATAGTAGGTATGGGAGATATGAAGTGAATGGAGGAATAATGGGGTGATGCTTGGATTGTTGTCCCCTGAAATTTGAGTCTTTTGTTTCCTTTAAAAACTTGCAAAAATCACATAATTTTATTAGTGGGTAGGTTTGAGGTCCCTGCCTCCACATTTTTCTTTTTTCTTTTCTTTTTTTCTTCCCTTCTTTTTTAAATACACATAGGTTGCCTCAAAGGAGGTTGTCAACATGTCTGCCTACACTAAGCACCTGAAGGGAGGTTTTCACCCAGAGATATTTTTATTTTCCTTTTTTTCACTCTTGGGTTACCTCAAGGAGATTTTCAACCCAAAGGTTGGCCTCAGGTCCCTCATAGAGGTTTTCACCTAGGTCCCTTATTGTTTTTTTTTTCTTTTTTCCTTTTTTCAATTTTTTCAAAAATAAGAACAGTCTTCAAGAATTTCATGAGTTGGAAGTTGAGACACTTCCAAGCACATTCACTCCCTTACTGATGGTACTGATGAACTCATCCCTTGATATAGGTCTTTTATAGGCTTTCAATCTGTATCCATTGACAAGCAAGGGGATACCTTCTTCATCAATGGTCCTTATTTGCATAACTCCATTATCATGGCACTTTTCTATCAGATATGGGCCTAACCACCTGGACATTAATTTTCTTTTGAAGTCTTTGAACCTGGAGTCATATAACAGAGCCCCGTCACCTTCTTGGAAAAAATTGTCTGTGATGTTTTTGTCACGCCAAACCTTCCTTTTTACTTGAGTAACTTCTGTGTGTAAGAGGGCCTGCATCTTGAATTCATCTAAACCATTGAATTGTAGCAACCTATCTTGTTATGAATTTTTAAGATCCAAATCCAATTGTGTTGCCATTCTCAAATTGTTGTACTCAAACTCAATGGACATTAGAGCCTTTTTCCCATAGACCATGTCATTAGGGGTGAAGTGAGTGGTTGTCTTCCAGGTTGTATTATAGGCCCAAGTGGCCTCCACTAGTGTGTCAGCCTAATCTTTTCTCATGTTGCTCACAACCTTGGTGAGAATACCTTCCAATGCTTTGTTGGTAACCTCTACTTGTCCATTGTTCTGAGGATGATAAGCAGTTGGTTTCCTATGTTTGATCTTATGTTGCCTCAACATATCTTCAACCAGGTGTGAGGTGAATTGAGCTCCTTGATCAATGAAGAGCTCTCTAGGGTACCGAAATGTGTAAAATACATTCTCCCTTAAGAACTCAACCACTTTCTCTTATGTTTCTACCTTGACAACCTTTGTTTCAACCCACTTTTCCAAACAATCACTGTGCACAATTATGTACTTTTTATGCCCTGATGGTGGATCAATGGGCCCAATGAAATCCATGCCGCACTTGTGAAATGGCTCAAGAGTCACCTCAGCTTGCAAAGGCATTTCATAGCTGGGAGTAGGTTTCCCCATTCTTTGGCACTGGTCACATTGACTGGTGTATCTTTTTGCATCTTGGTGGAGTGTGGGCTAGTAGTAGCTAGCTTGCAATACCTTGAATGTTGTCCGCTTGGCTGCAAAGTGGCCTCCATAAGGCCCATCATGATAGACCAGAAGGATGTCAAAGACTTCCTCCTCCCTGACACATCTCCTAAAAATTGATATGGGCATAACTTGAAGAGATTGCCCCAAATCCAAGTGAATGGGGCGCTCTTTCTTATAATTATGCTTTTTTTCTTGGAGGACAAATTTGGAGGGAACTATGAAACCACTAAGTAGTTGAATATGTCAGCAAACCATGGAGAGAGAACTGAAATAGAAAATAAATTCTCATCTGGCAGCTGATCATCAACCATTCCTTCCTCACTTGCAGGCAAAGAAAATCTAGACAAAAAATTTGCAACTACATTTTCTCTACTAGGCTTATGAATGATAGTTAGATCAAACTATTGTAATAAAATCAACCATCTAATAATTTTGGCATTCAAATCAAGCTTGTTCATCAAATATTTAATAGCAGCATGGTCATTATGTACAAAGGTCTCGTAACTAGTGATGTAATGTCTAAATTTATTCAAGGAATAGACAACAACTAAGAGTTCTTTTTCATTCATAGTATAGTTCAATTCAGCCTTGGATAGATTTTTATTGATGAATAAATGGCATAAGGCAATTTGTAACACGTCCAACCACTTTGTAACACACCCAACCACCTAATTAAGGGACATTGTAGTTGAGATTTGTCTCTATGCCATCACCATACCTGATATAAACATAATAAAAATAGGTATAAAAGACATAAACCATAAAGTAATATATCTAGATATATATATTAGAGTATACATAACATGCAAGGAAAATAATGCATAACTAAAAACACTTATCATTCAATGAGTACCAACTAGTTGTAGACCTCATACATTCCTCCTTGCCATACACTCTATTGCTCCTACTCTCTCAATAGTGGGTCACCGCCAAGCTAGGGCCATGACTCCACCAACACAAGGATTTCCTAAATCTAGATATGGTACACAACAATTACCAGACAAAAACAAGGTGAGGGTGAAAAACCCTCACAATATTCTAGGTCAAGGTGAAAAACCTCAATGATATTCCAACCTATAGTCTCTCATCCTCCATCAATCTATTGAATCCAAGGTAGTGCACTCTCTTTTTTGCACCTACAGTCCATCGAGATGTGCCACTATCCTTCTAGGGTTTCCAACTTAGGTTAGTTAGGGAATCTCCAAGTCTTATGGCTACTAGGAGTTTTAGCTTCCCTCAGGGGCTTCCATGTACCCTCCAAGCCCCGCATGATGACACCTACACCTACACTTCTCTCTTTAGGGCTCTCTCCTTCCCCAAAGCAACCTAAGGAGAAGTGCACTTGTACCTAGATCCACCAAATATCCTTAGGGTAGCTAGTCCTTGTATGGCTTTCCTTAGAGAAGACACTTTAGTCTCATTGGTAGCATTGATAATGTGCAATGCCTTATTTACCTTTTATTTATAGCTTAGGATAACTAATATTGCATTAAGATATATTATAATTTTCCTATATATTTTAACATAATCCCATAAAGTTACGTTACAAATATTATATTGGTTATAGTTATTTAGCTTAAGAACCATGTCTTAGTTTCACACCCCCACTTTTCCCTCTTGTGGAGTCCTAGCCCTTCATATTCTTCTTATCCCATGGTTTGCAACCGTGGTGTTATTTTATTAATCTCAATATTTTTACAATACATCTACTAGACTCATTGGCCTTTTAGCACATAGGCTCTCTTGGCTAACCAAATAGGCACTCTGACCTTAAAATCACATCTATACATTAGCCAATAGGCCTAACACACTTTTACACATAGACGCTTTGGCCTTAACATAAACTGGCGCATTAGCCTAGATATCATGTATTGGCTCATTGGATTGAGTGTCACTTGTATATATACATTACAATTTGGGGATTAAGCCAGGGGTATCACAAACTGCAAACATGAGTTGACCAAATAGTCGAGTTATTTAACCATCATGTTAAACTCAATCAATGTAATATTCTAGTAAACCATTGGTTAGATTAATGAACTAGACAATCATTGGTTGAGTAACTAATAAATGTACTATTAGTTGGGCTAACTAATGTGTCAACCATTAGTCAGGACAACTAACTATTCAACCATTGTTTGAGTTAACTAACTAGTTGGCCATCATTCGAGTCAAGTAACCAATCAACTATCAATTGAGTGGACTATCAAATTTATTATCTGATTGAATATACTAATAGACTATGTTATTCCAATATAGATATGACTTGAAATGGTAGTTGAATTAGCTGAATGTTGATGGAATTTACCACCATAATGCTAGTTGATCACTATAATGCACAAATTGACTAGGAAGTTGATACAGTTGACCATATTTTTGCTCCAACTCTCCATGGTCATCTTGGTAATCTAAAACTTGGTTAATTTTAGGCTTCTACACATTTTCAACCAATTATGTTTCTAACAATTTCCTTTGTGCTTCGTCTCTAGTCAATGCAGGCTCAATGCTAAAATTGACACTTTGACATCACATTATGGTATACCCAGAACCTTCTATCCACCATTGTCTATATAGGGCACCTCAATTAACAATGTTATATGAATATTTGCATTATGATACTAATTCTTTCATATGGTATTTGTCTCCAAAAGTTGACTTAACCTAATGAATGACGAGGATAACTAACTAGTTGACTAGACATGAGAATTCATCACTCAACAAACACCTATGCATTATCATTTGATTCAATTAATTAAATATATGGGTGAATTGCCATATATTGTACTAAGGGATCTACTTCCCAATGACTACTTGTTAATGATAAATGTGGACTTCTCCAACCATCAAACTTTTGTTAGCTACACACTTCGTCTATTTTCTATCGAATACATAAATATAAATGATGTAGGTAATAATGCCCCATAAATGATATAAATGTGAAAGTATAACAATATGCAACATCATGCAAATGACTTAGGCACATATAAATGAAGTGCAACATGTTGATAAGTTAACAACAATAACTAATAAGATAATTACACTAGTTAAATATCACACAAGACACATGAACACTTGTCTTTGTAAGTATCGAATAAGTGGCTACAAAACTCAGATATTCCACCTATACATAGACGACATGACTATAAATCTTTTAGTACTGGGCCACCTCCGAGTTAGGCTATGATTACCAAAGGAAAAAGGCTCACCTAGAGCCAACAACGAACACATAGTTTGTACTAAACAAGTACTATGCCAAGTACCAACTTCAATAAAATCCCTAACTACATCCCGACATCCCCTAGCTTAAAATACCCAAGGTAAGTGTTGACAAGGATAATCCTCTCTTTAGACAGAGACGATCCCTCTAGCCCAATGAGTGGGTGTAGCAACTGAAGTGACAATCAACTAGACATATTCCTAAGTTATAATTGAAAAGTAGAACGAAAGAGATGACCTACCTCGTTCTGATGCTAATTTGATTTCCTTTGTTAAGAACCTCAAACCACTTGTGTCATGGGCTTGTTCCTGCTTCTTTTAGCGCTTATGTACCTGCACAAGTGATCAAGAGATAACAAAGCATACCAAAACCAATAGCAAATTCAATAACAACTTACTTAACTGATCAAGGAATGCCAAGCTAATACATACATGAACATATATATTTTGGGAAGATGAACCAAGAGATGTATATTGTTTAAAGAATAAAGGGGAGATTACAACCATAGCCTTGATGTTGAAAGGCTCTCCTTGAGTGGTAATCCAAGTCCAAGCCAAGAAACTCTCTAAATACTCCTCCAAGTCTAATGAATAGCCTCTAAGCACAAGCTCAGCATAGAGGTGCAAATGGACATAGACCAACGATTTGGGAATGGGAGAAGAGGAATTTATAGACAGGGAGAGGGAGTTAGGACTCCTCCAAAGATAGGATTAGGCCCACATCTCAAGGAGGTAGCTCATAGGGATAAGATAAAGAGGTCAATTTAGGAGGATTCAACCTCATCTATTTGAAACCACCTCCAGCTCGCCGCTCTGGAAGCTTATATATCACGAAGCTTCTCATTCTATTTGGGAAAATTATATTTATGGGATCATCAAGGGTATGACAGGGAACAGAACAATGCCATCGTGGGTCAAACATGGTGTAATAGGTGATCATCGCGGTTTTTAGCGTCATCAAAGCGATGACCCTCATTTTAGGGTTTTAAGAGCTATTTCTTCAAGAAAAGCTCAAGACATTTTCCAAGCAAAGTTAAAGGAGGGATGCAAGTTGTATACATGGATGAGTATACTATATAATGGTCATGTTTTGGGCACTTTGGGGTATTTCATTTGGCTAGAATGACAACTACTTATGGTGGACGACTACGCTTATGCTGGCATAGATTTCAAATGGGATCGAGATCTACCTCTACCACCAGGAGAACAGCAGACTGATTCAAGCAATTTTTTTTTGGATTTTTTCAAGTTTTATGATTTTTTATAAAAGTGTTAGCTAAGACTCAACTTGTGATAAATGTGCATATGTGTGACCAAAGAGACCACCAAGCATGCCGCCAATAGCATGGTGAATTGCACATTAGGTAGTGGTTGCAAACTACGAGAAAGGGGCAGACCCCGTAACTGAGATGGAGCGTAATAAGGAGGCGATAACTCGAGGATTCCTAGAGTATGCCACTATTGACAATGTTCCACTGTGTTGGCAGAGACACACAATGGGAGTCTCTACGAGACTATGTCGGCTACTAGGTTGAGTGATTAGAGCGGTCTCATGCTATCATGAGCACCGTGCAGGCTAATAGTTTATCTAAGTCTTTTACACATTTTGTAGGCTTTGAAAGCCAAGTGTCTCTGAACACTCTATTTTTTGATATTTTGATGTAAAATCTCTGGCAAACGCGATATATATAATATAATAGTATATATATATATATATTAAAATATAATAAAATATATATATAATATATATATATAATATATATAAGATATATATATATAATATAATATATATATATATATCTGTTTCATTTCCTACTTGTGTGTGCATAACATGATCAGTTTTATAAATGATGTAAATGCCTATCAAAAACAAAATTTGCTAATGCATCTATTAATGTATTTAAATTATGTGGAATATGTTGATATGTAATGAAATCAAAATTTATTTCTAGTAATCTAACATGTAGATACATACACAATATTTGTGGATTTCTCACTAAGTAATGATTGTTTAATTGTAACACAATGCGCTATGAATCCAACTTGACAACTAAATCCCTAATGCCAAGAGCAACTGCTTCTGACAAGAGTTCAATAACTACACTATATTCAACAATATTATTGGTTGTTTGACCAAGGCGGATACCTTGCAAGTTAATTATCTCACCATTAGGGTCATAGAGTACCCATGCTGTGGAAGAAAGGTTCCATGTGCTATGACAAGCTCCATCAGCAAAACTAACGTAATAGCTTGATGACATCTGCAAACCGAGTGGAACACATAATAAGCAGAAAACATGTCTGCAAATCAAACAAACACACCAAAAATCAAAAGCGCACACTAATGTACAAAAGTTATTGCACGAATTTCACGCATAATACTTCTTGAGATACAACCCATTACGGGGTTGTGACAATGCATTTCCCTCATAATCACATAGCTCATAGGCACCTTTTTGTAAGACATGCTTAATGATATAGGGACCATTCCACATGGGTTTGAACTTTCCTGCTTTCAATTTATCGTTCACTTGATCGTAAAGAAGGACCAAGTCGCCTTCAACAAAAGTGCAAGGAGAAACGGTTTGGTCAAAATGAGCTTTGACTTGTTTCTTTTGAGCTTCAATGACCATCACAACAATGCGATGAGTCTCATCAAGCCTCTCAAGATATAGTAGTCGTTCCTCTTCGGGCGAGATATTTGGAAGAAGTTCAATTGCTAGCTTAAGCAAAGGTATTTCACATTCAATTGGAAGAGTTGCCTCTAAACCATACACTAGCTGGAATGGAGTGAATCGATGGCTGTCTTAGTAGAAGTTCTGTAAGCCCAGAGAGTTGAGAATATCATTAAATGCCAATCCTTTCTGTGCTTCCCAATGGTACGTTGAAGCATAGTAATCAAAAGTTTATCAAGTGCTTCAACCTGGTCATTGGCCTGTGGACAATAAGGAATTGAGCTATCATGTCGAAGGCCCAATTGAGCAATCAACTCTGTCATCATGTGTTAACAAAAGTGTGATCCATGATCAGTCATGATAGTTTGAGGAACGCTAAAACGTACTATGAAGTGGTTAAAAAGGAAATGAGCAACAGGAATATCATCGACATTATATGTAGGCATCGCCTCGGCCCATTTAGTAAAATAGTTGATTGCGATGATAATATAACCATGTCCCCCGACCAATCAAGGGTTACATGTCATGAAATCAATGCCTCATTTGGAAAATGGGCCAACGGTAATTACTAGGTGTAGGGGTGTGGGTGGAACACGCTACCTACAGTTGAAAATATGGCATTCGTGGCATTTTTGGACAACTAGAATGCAATCTTTGAAGATAGAAGGCTAGAAATAACCGCCATGGAGAATTTTATGAGCAGTGGCATATCCATACATATGACCACCACATGCACTAGAGTGGAAATCATTTAAGACCCGCTTAGCCTCTTCAAGGGTGAGACACCTGCGCAGAATATAGTCCACACCGACCCGATACAATGTATCACCAAGGATCCGATAGGGTTGGAACTAATGCCAAATGCGGCGTCTATCGGATAGAGATAACTCAGATCATGAAATCAATGCCCCATTTGGAAAATGTGCCAATGGTAATTATTGGGTGTAGGGGTGCGAATGGGGCGCGATGCCTACAGTTGAAAATTTGGCATTCATGGCATTTTTGGATAGCTAGAATGCAATCTTTGAATATATAAGGCTAGAAATAACTGCCATGGATAATTTTCTGAGCAATGGCATATCCAGACATATGACCACCACATGCACCATAGTGGTAATCATTTAAGACCCGCTCAGCCTCTTCAAGGGTGAGAAACCTACGAAGAATAGAGTCCACACCGACCCGATAAAATGTATCACCAAGGATTCGATAGGGTTGGGACTAATCCGGAATGCGGTGTCGATCGGATCGAAACAACTTAGATTAGAAAGTTTGGGTTTGGAGATACATAATATTATCTCCATACCATGGGTTGAGAGTGTTGATTAGAAACAGAGTTTCATCGGGTATCTTCTCAATAAAATCAGTTGAAGTGCTTGCAGACAGAAGAGCACATATCAACTCAGCAAAGACGAGAGATTTCTTTGAGTTGGCAGCAGTAAATTCCAAGTCAAACTCCTGTAGGATAAGGATCCATTTGGATTATTTCCCCCCTAGTAACTGATGAGTCAGTATATATGTTAAGGGGTTGCAATCAGAAATCACTGTGGTTTTTTGTAAAAGGATATAGTGTCAAAATATTTAGATGGCATGAATTGACGCCAAGGCAAGCTTCTCGACATGAGCATATCGAGACTCAATATCGAGAAAATTCCGGCTCAAATAATAATCCATGTGCTCGTTGCCATCATCATCGTCCTAAACTAACACCATAGAAATAGTAGTATGTGTTGCAGCCAAGTATAGGAAGTAATCACGACAATAATTGGGGGGATGCAGTAAATGAGAATTGATCAATGCGATCATTAGAGCATCGAAGGATTTCTAGGCAACTTCATCCAAAATAAAAGGGATCCCCTTCTTGAGTAAGTGAGTAAATCCCTTGGAAAGTTTAGCGTAATTAGGGAAAAATCGACTGGGAAAATTATCCTTTCCCTGCAGGCTCTGCAATTGCAGTAATGATGTTGGGGGCGGGGGTGGGTTGACAATGGATTCAAATTTCAAAGGATCAATCTAGATACCTTCGTGAGACACCACAAAACCCAAGAGTCGGCCAGATTTGACACAAAACACACACTTGTGTGGATTGAGACGGATATTGTAATGCCGACATCGTAAAAAGATGGATCTTAAGTGATTCGGATTGTCACGACGCTTAGCAGAATGAGCTGGTAAGTCGTCGAGGTATGGCTAAACAATGTGTTGAATGTCGTGAAATGCATAAGGTATTGCTTGTTGGAAGGTAGCACCAGCATTCTTCAAGCCGAAAGGAAGATTTTTATGTAAGCAAAAGTCTCCCAGGGATAGATGAAGGCCATTTTATGCTAATCAGTGGGTGAAATGTTAATCTAGTTATGGCCAGAAAAATTGTCCATGAACGAAAAAATATCAATCCTAGCGCATTCGTCGATGATTTGATCGATAAATGGAGTAGGATAATTGTCCATAGGACATGTGTGATTGATATCGCGGTAATTAACACAAACACAGATCCTGCCCTGCTTTTTGGCAACATGGATGATATTGGATACCCGATCCATCAATGGAATAAGAAAACCTTCTTTTAAAATCTCCTCCACTTCTTCTTTGATAGCAGTAGCCTTTCAAGGGTGCACAGAGCGAGGTCGTTGTCGAACAGGCTTAGCACCAGGATAAGTCAAAATCTCATGCACCACTATTGTTGGATCGATACTAGGCACTTCCTCATTTGACCAAGTGAAAACGTCTCAAAATTCTTTAAAAAGTTGAGTATAAATCCTGATATCATCTAGAGAACAGGAAACCTGAATATGAATGTTCTCGATAATTCCGGGTTCAATGGAAATGTCAAGAGGCATGGTAGCAATGATGTTCCCCATATTACCCTCCGACAAGACTTCATGTACTAGGATAGATGTCTGAAGTGGAGATATAAGATAATGAGAAACAGACGCTTCAAGACAGGAAGGCATCTCATCGAGGCTAGGAAGAAAAGAAGAACAATGATGTAGACTATTCCATGGAGTTTCATCCAGAGACATGACCTCAAGGATACTCTTGTCGGTCCAGAAAGTCTTGTTCAAAGGATCCGGAGAATCCCAAGAACCAAGACATGGAGATGGCACGTAAGTGTCCAGGTTCATACCGAAAACAGTATGAATTTCTAAAGCGACCATTGAAGCCAAGACAATTTCTTGATAATTTAGATCCAATGGACTTAATGTCATAGCATCGCCAAATGACTCAATTTGATTTGCGGTAGGGATAATCAAATGATATGTAGAGGCAGAGATCATATTGATTGAATGAACATTCAGAGGTGGGAGAGTAAAAGTACCCATTAAAGCAGAGTCTTTAAATATATCTGCCCCCACACTCTCATAAGGAATATCAGTATTTCACACGTAAGGAACGTTGTCATTCGATGAACCAGAAGAGAAAAATGATAGTTGATCAACCGGGACAATTTTTGCTTCATGAGGAAAACGAAGTATGCAGAAAAAAGAAGACACCACATAAAACATGGCGTGGGTCCAACATCGTCCGAGAAGAAGGTTGTAGATGAGATTTGCATCTACAACTTCAAATTCTAATTCAATGGTCATTCCTTCTAATGTAATCGGCAAGTTCCTAAGAATACCGTAAGGACATTAACCTCTGTCGTCAAAGGCTTCTAGGGTGTTCATAGATTGGTTAAGAGGAGGATACCCAATGGCTTTCCAACACGAGACTGACATGATGTAGGTAGAGGCACTTTCATCGATAATCATTCGATGAATTGTCTTTCCTTTGATAAGAACCTGTATTAGAAATGCAATCTGATGCGGAAGATGAGGCACGTGGTTCTCTAGATCAAAATTAATCAGACTCGAATAAGAAGGATCGATAACACCTATAGCAGACAACATTGACTTTCGCTATGTTGGACAGGATTGGAGAAACTCCCAGGAAAAGATTGTTGAAGGTACTTGAGCTAAATCCTCAACAATATTGTAATGTTGCGCAGCTCTAGCATTCAGATTAAAAGATTACTTCCGAAGAACACCTTTGGGAGGTGGTCAGATGACGAACTCATTGTTAGGGCACTCGATATGGTTTATACCAGAACTGGATGGAGTAGAAGTAGAAGGAGCATTAGTAGTTTCTTTCTCCATCGTCTTCTTAGACATGGATTGATAGTTCTTAGTTCGAGTAGCAATCAAGATAGGTGATGAACCTTCCATCATGAACTTCTGAGAACCTGAGGAAGCAGAGGACTATGGTTGGTCTATCAACTTCATCTGTTGTGATGGAAAGGGTTCTTTTAATACAACCAAAGTCCCTTTCAGCAAGTGATTAACTTCAGAACATCGGGGACAATCCTTAGTGTAATGATCCTCCTCACAGATGAGGCAAGGATATTTCAACTTTCTTCTAGAAGCATAACTGGCAGATGATTTAGGAGGTTCCTATTTTGGGGCATCAACTTTTGCCTTATATTTCCCTTCTTTTTGCCTTTAGAGGCCTTATCTTCTGAAGTAGACTGAACAACATGTACCTCAGAGGTTTTACAAAGACTGGATGAATTTTTTGAGGGATTATTGGAACCAGTGTTCGAGACAGATTTCTTCTTCGAAGAAGCTTTCAAGGGATTTTGAGACACGAAACCAATCACACCATCAACCGGTGGTGTATTGAAGACGTTGATGTTGTCAGATTTGATGATGGTCTCGGAGCATCATGTAACATCTCATACAATGTGCCAGATTACGAATAGACTGAGTCTAAATACTAGGCATGGGTGATTGCTTGCTCTTTACTAACACATCCACCCATAGTTATGTCCTTAGCAATCTTTCTAATGAATGATTTTGTGAATCATTATATCAACAAATCATCAGCAATATCAAACTTGATGACGCGACGCCGATGTCCCCATTCATGGATATGGTCAGAAATTTGGGTTATGGTGTCTTGCTTAAGGGACGTAAGCAAATGAGTGCCAGTTTCATATCGAATCGGTAATTGGACATGAGTGAGGAAAGCCATAGCAAGAGAGTTGAAGTCACTGTAGTTACCTCGAGGCAATTCGATGTACCATTTAGTGGAAACACATGTGAGACTTCTCTGAAAGAGTCGAAGACAGATATAATCATCGACATACGAATTGGAGGAGCATGAGAGGTGATATGTCATCACGTGGGCTTGCAGATCCTCTTTAGATCTTACCTTGAATTTGGGGCAATCGCTCGGAATTTTCGTGTTGGAATTGGAGGCCAGTAAGGTGAATGAAGAATGGGATCATTCATGAGCCTCGAGACATCGTGGAACTCCAACATAGCCAGGAAAGGCAATTGCATGTTAAAGGGAATATAAGGCCTTTGAGGAGACCCAAACTACAGAGTCCATCCTTGTTGGTAAGGATTTTACCCCCACAGTGGAGGAAATTGTCTATATGGAACCTGATTTTGTCCCCACTAAGGGCTCCCATGACCATAAGGTAGTTTTGGTCCAAGGTAGGCTTGATATTTTCCTACCATAGGCCGCTGATAAGTGTTGTATGTGGCATGTGGGTTATAAGGTTGTTGAACTTGTTGACCCTGCTACTGCAAGGGTTGACCTTGGCCTTGCAAAGGCTGACCTTGCTAATACGCATATAAAGCTTGTTGTTACCAAGGTTGACCTTGTTGCTGCAAAGGCTTACTTTGTCGTTGTAAAGGTTGACCTTTCTGGTGCAACGGTTGGCCTTGCAAAGACAAAGGTTGAGAATACTGCTGAAAAAACTAAGTTTACGACTGCAAAGGCTATTGCAACTGCGGCAAAGGTTTCCCCTGTTGTTGTAACAGTTTCCCTTGCTGCTACAATTCTTTCCCTTGCTGCTGCAAAGATTGTCCTTACTGCTGCAAGGGTAGCTGGACAGTTCCTTGGGTTATACCCGAAGGGTATTGATAGTTCCTGAATTGAATCTGGCCATATCCATTAGGAATAGTGGTGGGCCCCAGTATTGCAGCAATAATGCTGCAACTCTTGGGACTCCCTTCTTTACTTTTATCAACGTGGTAGTTCTTAACAAACTTGGAAGTGACGGTGCTATATGCACAAGTACTAGCTCTTGCCGCGACTGTCACTTGATCAGCTGGCACAAGTTCGCTAGGAGCTTAAGCCAACTTCTATAAGTTCTTGGAAGAAGATTTTAACTGTGATGGATGGAAGCTAACTCAAAAGAGGCTAATATACTTGCAGAAAGGAGCGGAAAGCTGAAAGGAAATGCAAACCCTAGCAAAGCCTAGTTTTACCGACTAGCCCTACTGGTGCAAGAAAAGAGATGAAAGCGGTGGAACTGGATGCCATTTACCATTTGAAAGGTAAAATGCATGTGACTAAGCTACTTCTGAAGAGAAATATGGAAAAAACATCTTTTTGCATTTTTGAGTAATTTCACAGAATTATTATGCATGTGCTTTAACTGTTTTTTTACTGTGCAGAGGTGGATTGGCGAAAGGAAATGCTTGCAGGAGGTTGGGAAGGTTAGAAGAGGGCCTAAGGGGTCCCTAGCACCCTTCCAGAAAGTTTCACAGTGATCGGATCTCAAGAAACCGCTTTTGTGAGCTTCTATAGGAAAGTCTGCAGGTTTTCTACAGGATGTACTGTAGCTTCTACAGGATGTTCTGTAGCTTCTACAGGATGTTCCGAAAAGAGGATTTTGGAGGGTTGATGGAGGAAAAACGGTGGGGAAGTGGAAATGGAGGTTGGATAAGGATGTTAAGGGGTGTAGGACCTGGTGAATGAGGCTAAGAAGCGATTGGATTTGTTCAAGGATGACGGGAGCAATGATGCACAAGAATGTAGAAATTAGGGCAAAGTGAGAGAATGTGGCAAATGAAAGGCAAGAATCTGAGTTAGAGGATGAATCAGGATGCATTGATGGGGTAAGGGTAGGCAAAGAGGTATTACAAATTCTCTGCACACTATTTCTCAAGACTAATCAAAGAAAGACTAGAAAAACCAAAGATCTAGCTATTTTAACCTACTTTGACCTAGAAACCAAAAACCATGAGGGACAGAAGTTTATTGGCTGAAAATCATGTAAAACAACTATGAAAACCAAGCAAGAACAGATCTAAGCATGTAATCATAACTGGTATCAACTTTTTCAACTAAGAATCTAACACTAGCAATTGCATGAAGAAGCAAGAACAATGTTTTTGTGGCAGCAAGGACACCTTGGTCTCAGCTCATGGTCCCAAGGAGGGAGAGATGAGATCAAGGATTGCTTGATGGCCTTTTGTAGATATTTTTCTTTACCAATCTATCAAATCAACCTGAAGCATGAAAAGCCATTTCAATCATCAAAAACAACCTAAGTAACAAAGCAAGATCTTATTCTAAATAACAGATTTTATTCTAAGAATGCAGCAAAGACACATAAAAGTACAAAAAGGAGGTATTGGCACTTGAGTTGGGCCCAACCGCAAGAGCTGTAGCCTCCTAAGGAATATCAGAGCTGGATTCATCTTTATTGATCAAGAAATAATAGTTACATCCCAAAAACTGTCTACAAGAAAAAGCTTGAAAATGTGTTGAAATGCAGAACTAACCTACTGCCTAAAAAATGACTAAAATAGAACTAAAAAATGACTAATTGGCTAATTCCAAATGAGGCCCTAAGCCTTCTTATTTATACAAATTGAGGACCCCAACTGTCCTCCTAAACTTTAGGGACTCGGCTGCCAAAATTTGCAGTTAACAACAGTCCTACTTGACTTGCTTGGGTACCCCTTGTGCTCCGAGTTTTTGATGGAGAATTCGAGGTAAGGGCTCATAAATGAAGGGGACACCTTCCTACAAATCCTCCCCCTTGTTCTTCCATGAATTTGGCTACCAAGTGCTCATTAAACCTTTGATTTTGTCTCCAAATTAACCAAAAAAACTACATAAAGCACACATAAGACTTGTTGGCATAATGACTAACCCAATTCACTCTATTAGCATAAATAAAATCAAAAACATGCAATAAACTAATGAGAATGGTGGATTAAGTCGATTTAGGAGGATAAATGAGCCCATATAATTACCCATTTTTGGGGCTCATCAAATAGTAGATTGACCAGGCTCAACATAAGCTCCAGCTTGAGGAATGTAATATGGATTAACCAAGGGTTGTGAACCATATGGGACATAAGCCTGTTGGAATGGAACCTGAGCTATATATGACTACTGATATTGGATGTTACCTGACGCAGATGGACTAGCAGGGTTAGGAATAACACCATAATAAGGTTGACTAACTCCAACCATGTGAGTTTGTAATCCACTCACATTGGTTTCGCCTGAAACAAGAGGAATATTCAGATCTTGCCCCGCAGGCGGTGACACATTTTGTCCACTTGATGGAGGGGTAGAAGAACTTACCGAGACTTGACCTAAGACAATTAGTTGAACCAGAAGCATTGGTTTAAATGACGAGACAGGTTGTGACGGAATGGTAGGTTGAACAGGAATTGAGGTGATTGAAATTTGTTTAGAAGTTTGAGAGGTTGTGTTCGGAATGAACAAACCTGATGTAGGCATATAATTGGAAGACCAAATGGTGTTTTGATATAACGACGAGGCATTAGGAGTACCCAAAACTAAGTGAGCTAGAGTAATATAGCCATGTGGAAACATGGGTCCACTAGTTTCAGGATAGGTGAGAGATGAGATTCTTCCTGTATAAGGAAAGCCTTCTGGAGGGAATTCATATCCTTACTTATCATCCACATGAGGATTACGGGTAGTGGAAACTTCCGAATGACCTGGAGAGGAGACTAGAGTTTCACTTTCTGACTCCATAGTGTTGGGTTGTGTTATATTCTTTCCACGACTAACCCACGTAGTTAACCGGGGGGTTAGAGGGGGGGTCGAGCTCCCCCTTCATTGCGCCGCTTGTGGTGGGGGGAGGGGGAGTCACAGGGTTTGAGGCATACTCGTAACCCCACTTTATGGGGTCTAGGGCAGCACCCTGGAAAATTTTGGTTTTGGACCCTATGTTAGGTTGGGCGGACCCACCTATGGTTTTGTGCATGATTTTCGCACAAGTTTTTGGACGCGATGGTTTTTCGGTCCATGGTATTGGACGCAATGGTTTTCGATCCATGATATTGGATGCTTCAGCATGTATAGATATGTATTATAACATTGAAATGAACATAATGAAAAATCAAGCTGGTTATCCCGGTTTTGGGATCCAGGGGAAATCCCCTTGTATATGTGTTTTATGTGTTATGCTCTCGCATTCTTTATTTTCTGTGTTTTGGAATTCGTATGCAGGTAATTTCCGTACAAGGTTAAAACCTAAATTTGGTATTAGAGCAGTTTTGGCTTCAAGGGGACATCTTTGTTGCTGAGGGGTTTCTCTCGGGCCTATGTTAGACCCTGTTTAGTGGGAGATCTGCAAGATCGATTCTGGTAGTGAAAGAAGATGGCGAGCAGTGGAAAGATAGAGATCGAGAAATTTAATGGTCAAAGTTTTGAATTGTGGAAAATCAAGATGGAGGATCTGTTGGTGGATAAATATCTGTGGATCGTGGTAGATCTGGATACTAAACCAACGGGAGTGTCTAATGAAGAATGGAAGAAGTTGGATCGGAAGGCAAAGAGTACAATACAATTATGTGTCTCAGATTCAGTATTGTTGAATGTATCAGGGGAAGTTACGCCGAAGGCTTTGTGGGACAAGTTAGGGACTTTGTACCAATCTAAGTCTCTGGTGAATAAATTGTTCCTGCAGAAAAAGCTGTATGAAAAATGGAGACTCGGTGACAGAGCAGCTGAATGCATTTACTACTGTGGTAAGTTAGTTAGCATCTGTTGATATTAAAATTTCAGATGAAGATAAGTGCATTAGTTTGCTGTGTTCTCTACCAAATTCATGGGATAGTCTGGTTATTGCAATAGGTAGCAATGCAACTGCCTTACAGTTTGATGAAATAGTCTCAGCCTGGTTGACGGAGGAGATGAGATGGAAAAATATGGAGAGCTAGAATGGTGATGCCTTGTCTGTACAAGGACGGTCCAAGAACAGAAACAAAAATAATTCATCAAGTGGGAGATCTAAATCTCCAGGAAAACCTGTAAAGGTGGTGTGCTGAAAATGCGGAAAGGAAGGCCACTTCAAAAGGGACTGTAAATCTAAAGCTCCCGACAAAGGAAATGGATCTAATGAGGCTCCTTCTGCAGAGGTGAAAACCACCTCAGATGAAGGTGGGGATGTGTACTTGGCTTCTTCAAGTACACATGTAGATCATGAGGCATGGTTGATTGACTCAGGTACATCCTTTCACTTCACTCCCCATAGAGATTGGTTTTGCGAGTGTGAGAAATATGATGGTGGTGATGTCTTCTTAGGGGATGATAGGAAGGCTAGAATCATTAGTCGCGGAACCGTAAAGTTGAAGTTGCAAGGTGGAAGGGTTAGAACACTTCTCGGTGTTCTGCATATTCCTGCATTGGCCAGAAATCTGATTTCTGTAAGCAAGATGGATGATGCAGGTGTAAAAAAGCAGTATTCGAGAAGGATACCGGAAAAATGGTTTGGGAAGCACTAGTATTGATGTAGATAGTTCGAATTGGAACTCTGTACAAGTTGCAAGGTAGCATTGTTATTGATGGATGGAGTAGAAAATCTAGTGGTCTCTGGAGAGAAGACCATGTTGTGGCATCAAAGGCTTGGACATATTAGAGAGAAGGGCCTTTGAATACTTCATGGTAAAGGTATAGTAGAAGGTATGAGTAATAGCTCTCTGGATTTTGATTTCTGTGAAAATTGTGTATATGAGAAGCAAAATCGGGTGATTTTCCCCTGTGGTAGTAAGAGGGCAAAACAGATATTAGAACTTGTGCACAACGATGTGTTTGGACCTATGAAGGTTCCATTACCAGGTAAGTCTATGTACTATGTATCATTTATAGATGACTTCTCAAAGAATACATGGATATATTTCCTTAAGAAGAAATCAGAAGCCTTTGATAGGTTTAAAAAATTTAAGGCTCTCGTGGAAAATCTGACAGAGAAGAAGATAAAGGTGTTGAGGACAGATAATGGTGGAGAGTTTTGCAGCAAGGAATTCGAAGAATTCTGTAAGAAGTGTGGTATAGCACAACATAAGACTACTCCATATACACCTTAGAAAAATGGAGTTACAAAAAGAATGAATAAGACGTTGATGGAAAGGGCAAGAAGCATGCTCAGTGGTGCCAGGTTAGGACAAGAATTCTGGGTAGAGGTGGTGGATACTGCGTGTTACTTGGTCAATGGGTCACCTTCATTAGCGTTGGAGGATAAGACTCCACAAGAGGTATGGACTGATAAGAAACCATCTCTTTCACATCTGAGGGTATTTGGATGTGATGCATATGTACATTTTCCAAAGGAGAAACGAACCAAGTTGGATAGTAAATCTGAAAAGTGCATCTTTATTGGGTATAAGGATGGTTTATAGGGTTATAAGCTTTGGAACCCAATCACACGGAAGGTTGTGTACAGCTGAGACGTGGTGTTCAGAGAGGTAAAATATGTTATTAAACATGAAGTCCAACCAAAGGAACTTGAGAAGATAGAGTTTGAGCTTAAGGAGGAAGAATCAGACTCTACAACAAAGGAGGAATCAGAAGATGAAGAGCCACAAACTCTGGGTGTGAGAAGGTCAATTCGAGAAAGAAGGCAACCAGAAAGGTATAGTCCATCTGCTTTCTGTTCAAATTTTGCTTTATCTATCACTGATGATGATCCCAAAATTGTGAAGGAAGCAGTAGATTCAGAGGATGGAAAACTCTAGAAACAGACCATGGTTGATGAAATGACATCTTTGCACAAAAATGAGGCTTGGGACCTGGTGGAGTTTCTGGCTGGAAGGAAACCCATTGGCAGCAAATGGGTGTTCAAGAAGAAAACAAAAGGAAATATGGAGAAATACAAAGCTCGGCTGGCAGCAAAAGGTTATTCCCAGGGGCCGGGAATTGATTTTGGTGATATTTTTTGTGTTGTTGCCAAGGTAACTTTTATTAGATTACTTCCATCTGTTGCTACTGCTTTTGATTTTGAGGTAGAACAGATGGATGTGAAGACAACATTTCTTCACGGGGATCTGGAAGAGGAAATCTACATGAAGCAACCTAAAGGCTTTGTGGTGAAGGGTAAGAAAGAACTAGTATGCAAGTTAAAAAGTCTTTGTATGGGTTAAAACAATCACCAAGGATGTGGTATCAGAAATTTGATACATTATACAGGGACTTGGCTTCACCAGAAGCAAAGCAGATCACTGTGTGTATTTTAAATTAATTGGTGACCGTGTTATTTATCTGGTCTTGTATGTGGATGATATGTTGCTGGTTGGAAATGACAAAGAAATTATCCAGGATTTGAAGACCCAATTGTCCTCCAAATTCGACATGAAAGATCTTGGTGCTGCAAACTATATTTTGGGCATGGAAATTAAAAGAGATCGGGCAAAGAGGAAGCTCTGGTTAAACCAGAGGAAGTATGTCGAGACAATATTACAGAGATTTAATATGCAGGATAGTAAATCGGTGAAGGTTCCTATTCCTGTAAGTGTGAGGTTATCTGCTGAACAGTGTCCCAAGACACAAGAAGATGAAGAGGACATGTCCCATGTTCCATATGCAAGTGCAGTCGGTAGCCTGATGTATGCAATGGTCTGTACTAGACCAGACGTTGCACATGTAGTGGGAGTATTGAGCAGGTTTATTTCAAAACTAGGGAAGGAGCATTGGACAACAGTGAAGCGGGTTTTCGGGTAATTGCATGGCACTAGTGATTATGGTTTGTGCTACCAATGAAAATGAGGATTGGATAGAATGTTGGATATTTGTGGCTTTGTTGATGCAGACTGGGCTGGAGATTTGTATCAAATAAGATCTACAAGTGGGTATGTGTTTAACCTATTTGGAGGTGCAGTCAGTTGGATGAGTAAGAAACAATCTATAGTGGCACTATCAACTATAGAGACAGAATACATGGCAGCCACTCATGCAAGCAAGGAAGTAGTTTGGTTGCAAAGATTGTGTTCAAGGATGGGGTTAGTACAGGGAGCTATAAGGATAGACTGTGACAGCCAAAGTGCAATTTTCTTAGCAAAGAACCCCGCATATCATTCAAAGACAAAGCACATTGATGTTTAGTATCACTTTGTGAGGGATATGATAGAAGACAAAAATATGTTGCTGGTAAAGGAGGACACTTTGAAGAATATTGTAGATGCATTGACAAAATCTGTGACCTCTGAGAAGTCCTCTTGGTGTAGAGAAACAATGGGTGTTTCAGGGCTGGAAAAATGACTAAGCTCTCTTATGGCCCCCTATGGAAAGAAAACAACTTGTGGGAGAATGTTGGGTTGTGTTATATTCTTTCCACGACTAATCCACATAGTTAACTGGGGGGTTTAGAGGGGCGGGGGTGTATCCCCCCCTTCGTTGCGCTGATTGTGTAGCAGGGGGGTCACAGGGGGTTTGAGGCATACCCGTAATCCCATGTTAGGTTGGGCGGACCCACCTATGGTTTTGTGCATGATTTTCGCACATGTTTTTGGACGCGATGGTTTTTCGGTCCATGGTATTAGACGCGATGGTTTTCTATCGATGGTATTGGATTATTCATCATGTATAAATATGTATTGTAACATTGAAAGGAACTTAATGAAAAATCAAGCTGGTAGTCCCGGTTTTGGGATCCAGGGGAAAATCTCTGTGTATATGTGTTTTATGTGTTATTCTCTCGCATTGCTTATTTTCTATGTTTTAGAATTCGTATACAGGTAATTTCTGTACGGGGTTAAAACCTACACATAGATGGAAACAATTGGTGACGAGGAACAAGAGATGTGTGAGGAGATAACTCCAAAGGAATAACAGGCTGATCGTACAGACTGTAAGGGCACTGAGGAGATATCACAACATGATCAAACAATGGATTTGATGAATAGACAACAAGCCTCTGGCGACTCTCAGGGTTTTGAATAAGATTATCAGAGGAATCTGGATCAGATTCTTGAGGTAACTAGGAATTTGATGGAGGTGGAAGAGAAGATAAAGGTTGGATGCTTAGAATACTTTCAAGTTAAATACTTTGATCCTTAAGTGACTGAGGAAGTTTCAGATGAACTCCTTGGGAGGACCCTTCAGTATCAGACAATGAAGGGGAACCTTGAGATGAACTCAATGGTTCAACCACGATGACTTCCTCTCAATAGCAAAAAAGGAAAGGAGATTCGTTTAGGGATTTTAACAATCTTGAAATTAAAAGGGAATTACTCAATATTGGTCCAAGAAGCAACTGCTTGGGTTTGAAATGTTTATCATGGGTAGTTATTTTTAGAAACAAAAACTTTTCCTTTTCATCTTTTAAAAGTCAAGAAAAGGGTGAAAAGGTGACTCTAGTCACTTTGGATGGTTTAGCGAGCTTGAAAGGACAAGTTGCTTGATGACCTTTTCAAATTTAAAGAGTCATAAAAGATCGAAATGATTGTTGGGTTGTGTTATATTCTTTCCACGACTAACCTACGTAGTGAACCGGGGGGTTAGAGGGGGGGGTGGAGCCCCCCCTTCGTTGCGCCGATTGCGCAGCGGGGGTAGCGCCCTGGGAAAAAAAAAATTGGACCCTATATTAGGTTGGGTGAAACTACCTATGGTTTTCGGTCCATGGTTTTGGACGCGATGGTTTTACGGTCCATTGTATTGGATGCTTCGGCATGTATAAATATGTATTGTAACATTGAAAGGACAATAATGAAAAATCAAGCTGGTAGTCTCGGTTTTGGGATCCAGGGGAAAATCTCTGTGCATATGTGTTTTTTGTGTTATGCTCTCGCATTGTTTATTTTCTTTGTTTTAGAATTCGTTTGCAGGTAATTTCTGCACAAGGTTAAAACCTACACATGTCATATTTATAGATGAATTTGAAATCAAATCCAACCGTTCCCTCAAATTCCCAGTCATTAATGCATCTTTGGTGGCACATTTCTAAATATATGCTCCCTAAATGCATTTTCCGGCTGCTTTCAACGAACATTTAGCCATCCAATGATCTACATTGCTTCCAATGGTCACTTTTCATCCAGGCTACTTAACACCCAACCTTGTGCAATAGCTCTTTCAGTGTAGCTCCCTTTGGCAGCTCATTTCAATTCGTCGGGCAGCCACCTCACTTCAGCTTTCAAACTTTCGAGTAGTGTAGTTTATAGTCTCGTAATTCCTTGCAACTTCCTCGAGTACTAAGACTATCCCACAACAATATAGTCATTATGCAGGGGAAGGATAACCTGTATACAACTTCAATTGACGATCATTGACCTTTCCCATGAATAATTCCCCATTCAACTTCACGAGATGTACTGCACCACCATTTATAATTTCCTTAACAACATAGGGTTTTAGCCAATGAATTTGAAATTTCCCAAGAACTTTGTAAACTTACTGTCATATAGAAATACCAAATCTTCATTCTTCAAGGTGCACTATTTGATATGGCGATCATGCATACTTTTTCATGATCCTTCTCCACCTATTTATGAAATCCTGCAAAGAAGCAATATTCTTCTAGTTCTACGAGCTAAGCGAATTGCTCCACCATATTATCATTATCAGCCATGTCTGTAACTATTGAAATCCACAAACTTGGCACAATGTATTCCATGGGAATTACAGCCTTGTGCTACTATGCTAATTGGAATGAGGTTTGGCCTATCAACTTCTTATAAGTAGTCTTGTACACCCAAAGGACATTGGTATGCGCACATCCCAATCATTCCACTTCATGTTTCAAATATTTGTCAAGGCTCTCTCCATAATTTTATTGAAGTCTTCCACTGTGCCATTCGCTTAAGCGTGATAAGGTGTACTCTTCTAATGATATACCTAGAATTCCTCAAGCAATGTAGTAATTGGTCCATTTCAGAAGTGCGTGCCCCTATCACTCATTGAAATTTTAGGGCAGCCGAACTGAGACAAGATATAATCAAAGATAAACTTCGTGGCGATAGTTTTTCTACAATATTTTATAGGTTGTGCCTCCTCCCATATGGTCAAGTATTTAGTCATTGTAATAATTTATCTAGCTCCCATATTTTTCCTTGGTGGCTGTACTAGACCCACAAAGTCTATCCCCACTTATCAAACAATTGCAACGTCACTTGTGGATTCATGAGAAATTTATTTCTTTGAGATGGTCTACCCATAGTTTGACAAACATTGCATGCCCTATAACAGATCTTAGAGTCCTTATGTACAATAGGCCACCAAAGACCTGTGCGTAGGTTTTTTTTTCGCAGTTTTTGTTCCTCCGTAATGACCTCCCACTATTCTTCCATGTGCTTCTACAATAATGCTTGTTTTCTCATACTTTAGGACATATTTGTACAATATTTTACCAAATCCCATTTTGTATAAATGTCTGACAATCATAGAAAAATCGGTCGCCTGGACCACCGGTTATTTCTTCTGTTGTGTCGAATATCCTTCCAGATTGTACCTGTAGATCAAAAATGAATTGGATCTATGAAGTGATCATGCGCGATGCAAACAGAGAAGAGTTTCACACTAGGAAACACTCCCTTCAAGATTGTAGTCTTATCACCAGTCTCAATCCGCGAGAGGTAATTAGGACTGACATTTAGGTGTACTAGCTTCACAAATAACTCAAAATAATATTCGTGGAATAGTAACCACTTACAAATATTCCCCTCTAACACAGTCTTTTTGACCAAGTATTTCAGAGAAGAATGGTCTGTATACATCTTGAAGTGTGATCCCAATAAATAATGCCAAAATTTCGGCATTTTGTAGACTAGCGCTAGTTCTTCGTGCTCTATGGTCGAGTAGTTCTCTTCTACCTTCGACATCTTCCTACTTACAAATGTTATTAGGTGATCAATATCTCCTTCACCTGGTTGGGTTAGTCTCCTACCCAGCTCAATATAGGATGCATCTACATGAACATGAAACTCCTTCTTCCAATCACGGAACACAAATATGGGAGTGATGACCATTTTCTCCTTCAAAACATGTAAAATTTTCTACCCATCCTCATCCTAACAACATGTCACATCCTTTTTCAAAATTTTTCCATTGGTGCAGTTATTTGTGCATACGCTTTGATGAACTTCCTATAATAACTGGTGTGGCCCAATATTCTGTGCAACTACTTAAAATTCTTTGAGGCCTCCAAATTAACAATGATTGCTATCTTGGTAGGGTCTACTATCAATCCTTGCTTGTAAACCACATGACCCAATAGTATACCATAAGTTACAATAAATATGCACTTCTTTACGTTAAGGGCTATATGATGTCTTTGATAGGTATCCAAAATGAGGCGCAGACGAGAAACATGGTGCTTTACTAATCCAAACATTGTCTATTCATCAAAGTAGACCTCCAAAAACTTGTGGATAAATTACTTGAAGGCCACAATTAGTTCTCGCGAAAAGATTGCAGGTAGATTCTTCAACGCAAAAAGCATCACTGTATATTGAAAACAACCCCACTTAGTTGCAAAGGTGGTCTTACTCCGATCCTGTGGCATGATCTTGATTTGATGGTACCCTGAGAACCCATCCATGAACGAGTAGGTTTCATACCCTCTAACATTCTCCAGTACCTCGTTTGTAAATGGCGTAGGGAATGGATCATGGATGTGCGAGTCATTCGACTTCATCAAGTCTACACATATATGAATTTGATGCTACTACTTATTTTCTTGAACTACCATGGGACTCACCCAGTCTGACTCCTCCATAGGTTTAATGATCCTAGCTTCCATCATCTTATGCAACTCCTTGCTTGCCTTTTATTTATGCTTAGGATTTAATTGGTAGGGGCACTGCTTTAATGGCTTCGCATCTTGCTTAAAAGTGATCTTCATGATGCCCAAATCCCCTACTATCCCTTTTAGATGAGAGAACTTAGTTAGAAAGAAATCCTGATATTCATGCAACAACTCCACTACCTTGTCATTTGTATCTTCATCCCAATAGTCTCTTATATTCACAAACTTCATCTCTGATTTTGATCCAATATTCACTTGCTTGGTGTTTAAAGGCTTTAATATATTGGGAATTTCCACATTGGGTCCCTTGACCTTGCACTCTCCTTCAGACTTAGGAATGCCGATCTTTCTAGGATCTTCTTGACCCTCCTCCATGATCACATTATAACATTCAAGCACATGGCGTAGCTGCATGCTTCAATCTGGTTGTACCCACTCAACTAGCTCTTCATGCATTTTGATTATCACAAATTGAACCTCTTGGAGCACCTCATCTATACACTCAAACCCATATTCAAAGCTCAAATTTAATAGAAATCTCTCCTTCAGGATATCCCATTCTGTCATTCCCTGTTGTAGCCCAGTTTTCAAATACAGTTCATTTGGATAGTGTCCAAAGTATGAAAAACTATGTGAACCTACTTTGGCTATGGTTATTCTCCCCATTCTTTTGTCCATCGCGCCAAATGCTTATGCGGATCATCCTTCCCTATGTATTTCTCCACCAAGCATGTATTGGCATACCCAAACCTCAACTTCATCATTCTTTGGTACTCCTTCCAATTGTTGAAGCTATCCTTATGTGTACCCCACCAATGGGTACGCATAGCTTGCAACGCAATATCTAGAGCTTGGAAGTGATGTTCCTCTAGTACATCCCTTTCAAACTTATACAAAAACAAATTAACATCTTCTAAACCATCATAATAAGCTAAATCCCATACCTCAATGGATAGGAATCAAAGCGACTTTGTAAGCCTATTAAGGCGCAGTGATGATACTTCATGTAGTCGGTTATGCCAATGCTCAAGATCGTCATTATATTTGAAGTGTCAGAACTATCCCTATCCCACACGATCCATCCATCCACAGTGGGGTTGATCTAGTCCTCATCGTGCATAGTGATCTTAAAGATCTGCTCAAGGTCATCTTCTTCTTCATAATCATAGACTCGTGTAGTATATCTCACACACTCAGTGAGATCCAATGGAACAATAACCATGAGCTCCTTGTTCTTGAACATGATTCTCCACTTTTAGAGATTAATGACCAAATCAATATCAAAGGCCCAATCGATGCTAAGTACTGCAGGGTAAGGGTTTCTAGTGCTGACTATCTTAATCACTTCAAAATGAGCTAGCACACTTTCTCCTTCAATATCTACCATTGCCCAATATAGGTGCCCCATAGGAATGATATTTTGTTGGTTCAACATTCATAGTTGGATATGAGACCACTATAGTATAGGCCTCCCCATTCCCTCCCAAGTTTGCTTTGGAAAAATGTTCACATCAGATCCTAGATCAAGAATTACCTGATCCATTTCATACTCTCCAATTTGCACATCCAGTCTCATCTTGTGACCGATTCACTACTTGCTTTTTCCCATTTTGCATACTATGCACTGTTCCGAAAATGGTTTATTTGTTCCCTTACAGTTATCGATCAGCTCTTGTGGCCCGTCTAACACCTTTATATCCCTAAGAAGCTTCATGCAAGTTCTTAAAAATTTCACTAATAATGAAGGTTCTACATCATTCACAATATCATTTCCTCCAGACTTCCCCTGGCTTGCCGATGTAGAAGCTTTCGTGGAGCTCTTTTTAGCCCCCATAAAGGTTTCCTTTGCTTTTCTTAAATTGAACCCAACTTTTTCTTCAGCAGCCTTATATACCCATCCCTTAGCTTTTGGTTGCTTCCCCCTATCTTCCCCATCGTTTATACTAGTTCACGTAATGATGTTTACTCTAGGTTCATCTCCATGAGTCTCTGATCTCATGATTTGGATATTCTACATAGGTGGCTAGGTCTAAGTCTTATTTTCTTGCATCTTCACTATATGTACTAGGTGATCTTCTATGACATGGTCAAAATGTCTACAATACTGACAGGAAGGGTGTGTCAAATTCTGACAATGGCATGCAAAATGACTTTCATCCCCACAGTTGCAACAAATAATCTACCCATGACACCTTCCATCTCCTCCTCCTTGCCCTCTTCCTCGGCCTTGAAATCCTCCACACTCCACAATTGCACCTTGATCCTGAGGTTGATTTTCTACCTTCATCCTATATGTAGGGGTCCACTCCAGCAATAGTTCACAACTTCGACCTTTGCACTCACAGTGACCTACATATTTGTAGAAGTTACAAAACAATTTTTGCGGGGTTTGTACAAACATTTACAAAAGATGACAATTATCTACTGCATTCTTCCTAGAAATTTGAAAATAGTGCATCACAATGCTACTCTTGCACTTGGTCCATTAGTATTTTCTACCTTGAAGGGGATAAGGCCCCCCCTTAAGATAATTTTGATATACCGAGCAATGGTCCTTATCGTGATCATGGTCCTTTCATTTCAAGCACCAAAATTCTGCATGCACCTCCATGCCTGATTTCTTTGCCCTTATTGAGGCTCTATAACTCATTTGTAAGCTGGCCAATTGTGACTAAATCTTCTACACCCCTAGATTCGTATTCTACACAAGTGAGGCCTCCATCTCTTGGCAATCTCCAAGGCTTCAACTTAAATTCCTATATTCTGTTGAGACAGTGATAATCTCAGATGAGGCAATAGCTAAGCAATGTACTAGTCTCTATGTTAATCATCCATGATCCTCATATTAGCCTATTGAGCTAGACACTTTAGCCTTTGATCAAAGTCCCACATGGACTCATTTACACTCTGCTATATCTCTTTGAACTTTGTCACTAACTTGTAGGGTTTTAAACCTGTATAGAAATTTCCTGCATACGAATTCTAAAACATAGAAAATAAACATGCGAGAGCGTAACACATAAAACACATATAGAGGGAGATTTACCCCTGGATCCCAAAATCGAGACTACCAGGTTGACTTTTCATTATATTCCTTTCAATGTTACAATACATATTTATACATTTTGAAGCACCCAAGACCATGGACCGAAAACCATTGCGTCCAAAACCATGGGCTGAAAACCTTTGCGTCCGAAATACATCTGCAAAAATCATGCAAAAAAACATAGGTGGGTCTATCGAACCTAACATAGGTCCACTCCAGCATTAGTTCACAAGATATTTCCTCTTCCAGATCCCCGTGAAGAAATGTTGTCTTCACATCCATCTATTCTACCTCAAAATCAGAAGCAGCAACAATAGATAAAAGTAATCTAATAGAAGTTACCTTGGCAACAGGAGAAAAAATATCACCAAAATCAA
>APFE031377738.1:39560-57219 GCA_000404065.3 Pinus taeda
AGAGTTCTCCATCATCTGAATCTACTGCTTCCTTCATAGTTCTGGGATCATCATCGGTAATAGATAAAGAAAAAATTAAAAGGAAAGTAGATGGACTATACCTTTTTGGCTGCCTTCTTTATCGAACTGATCTTCTCATAGCTGGAGTTTGTGGCTCTTCATCTTCTGATTCCTCCTATGTTGTAGTGTCTGATTCTTCCTTCTTTAGCTCAAACTCTATCTCCTCAGGTTTCCTTGGTTGGATATCATGTTTAGTAACATATTTAACCTCTCTAAAAACCACATCTCAATTGTACACAACCTTCCTTGTTACTGGGTTCCAAAGCTTATAACCCTCTAAACCATCCTTATACCCAATAAAGTTTCACTTTTTAGATTTACTATCCAACTTGGTTGGTTTCTAACTTGGAACATGTACATATGCATCACATCCAAATACCCTTAGATGTGAAAGAGAGGGTTTCTTACAAGTCCCTACCTCTTGTGGAGTCTTATCCTCCAACGATGATAAAGGTGAACTGTTGACCAGGTAACATGCAATATCCACTGGCTCTGCCTAGAATTCCTGTCCTAACCAGGCACCACTGAGCACGCTTCTTTCCCTTTCCATCAATGTCTTGTTCATTCTTTCTGCAACTCCATTTTGCTGAGGTGTATATGGAGTAGTCTTCTACTACCATATACCACACTTCTTATATAGTTCTTCAAATTCCTTGCTGCAAAAATCTCCTCCATTATCTCTCCTCAACACTTTTATCTTCTTCTCTGTTTGATTTTCCACGAGAGGCTTGAATTCTTTAAACTTGTCAAAGACTTCAGATTTCTTCTTAAGGAAATCTATCCATGTATTCCTTGAGAAGTCATCTATAAATGATACATAGTACACAGACTTCTCTAGTGACGGAACCTTCACAGGTCTAAACATATCATTGTGCACAAGCTCTAATATCTGTTTCACCCTCTTACCACCAGAGGGGAAACTCACACGATTATGCTTCTCGTATACAGAATTTTCATAGAAATCAAAATCTAGAGAGCTATTACTCATACCTTCTACCATACCTTTACCATGAAGTATTCTAATGCCCTTCTCTCCAATATGTCCAAGCCTTTGATGCCACAACATGGTCTTCTCTCCAGAGACCACTATATTTTCAAGTCCACTTTCAGGAACCAAAAAACTATTGCACCCATCAACAACAGTGCTACCTTGCAGATTGTACAGAGTTCCAATCTAAACTCCCCTCATCAATACCAGTGCTCCCTGAACCATCTTATAGGTATCTTTCTCAAACACTGTCTTTACACCTACATCATCCAACTTTCTTACATAAATCAGATTTATAGGCAATGTAGGAATATGTAGAACACCTCCAAGTGTTCTAACCCTTCCACCTTGCAACTTCAACTTTAATTTTCCATGACCAATGATTCTAGCCTTCCTATCATCCCCCAAGAAAAGATCACCACCATCATATTTCTCATACTCGCAGAACCACTCTCTATGGGGAGTGAAGTGAAAGGATGCACCTGAGTCAATCAACCATGCCTCATGATCTACATGTGTACTCGAAGAACCCAAGTACACATCCCTGCCTTCATCTGAGGTGGTTTTCACCTCTATAGAAGGAGCATCATCAGATCCCTTTCCTTTATCAGGTGCTTTAGATTTATAGTCCCTTTTGAAGTGCCCTTCCCTTCTGCATTTCCAGCACACCACCTTTATAGGTTTTCCTTGAGATTTAGATCTCCCACTCGATGACTTATTTTTATTTCTAGTCTGGGACCATCCTTGTATAGACAAGGAATCACCATTCTGGCTCTCCATATTTTTCTGTCTCATCTCCTCCAGCAGCAAGGCTGATACTATTTCATCAAACTACAAGGCAATTGCATTGCTACCTATTGTAATAACCAGACTATCCTACGAATCTGGTAGAGAACACAACAAACTGATGCACTTATCTTCGTATGAAATTTTAATATCAATAGATGCTAACTGACTTACCACAGTATTACATGCGTTCAAATGCTCTCTCACTGAGTCTACATATTTCATCCTTAGGTTATACAAATTTTTCCGTAAGAATAGTTTATTCACCAGAGACTTAGATTGGTACAAAGTCCTTGACTTGTCCCACAAAGCCTTTGTCGTAGCTTCCCCTGATACATTCAACAATACTAAATCTAGGAAACACAATCGTATTGTGCTTTTTTCCTTTTGATCCAACTTCTTCCATTTTTCATTAGACACTCCTATTGGTTTAGTACCTGGATGTACCACGATCGACTGATCTTTATCCACCAACCAATCCTCCATCTTGAGTTTCCACAACTCAAAAATCTGACCATTAAATTTCTCAATCTCTATCTTTCCACTGCTAGCCATCTTCTTTTACCACCAAAATCGATCTTGCAGATCTCCCACTGAACTGGGTCAACCACAGGCCTGAGAAAAACCCCTCAGTAGAACAGCCATCCCCTTGAAGCCAAAATAGCTCTGATACCAAATGTAGGTTTTAACCCTATACAGAAATTTCTTGCATACGAATTCTAAAACACAGAAAATAAACAATGCAAGAGCATAACACATAAAACACATATACATGGATATTTTTCGCTGGATCCAAAAACCAGGATTACCAATCTGATTTTTCATTATATTACTTTCAATGTGACAATACATATTTATACAGGCCGAAGCATCCAATACCATGGACTGAAAACCATCGCATCCAAAACCATGGACCAAAAACCATCATGTCCAAAAGATGTGAAAAAATCATGCACAAAACCATAGGTGGGTCCACCAAACCTAACATAGGGTCCAAAACCAAAATTTTCTGGGGCACTACCCCAGACCCCATAAAGTGGGGTTACGGGTACCCCTCAAACCCCTCGTGACCTCCCCACTCTAACCCCTGGTTAAGTACGTGGGCTGGTCATGGAAAGAATATAACAAAACCCAACATAATTGGGCTTGTTATTTAGGCTTCACAAAGTCATTGTTTAGCACTTGTTGTGTTTCCAACGTAGTCGCATTAGGTTTACCTAAACAAAACTTGATATACTAGCTCAGTGCTATGTCCTATAGTGTTGTAACAAACTGCCCTTTCTTCATGTCATCATCTGTAATCTGTTCTTCCTTCCATACGACATCTGTTGCGAACCATAATTTTGGTGTCTAAGTCATTCTTGTGACCATGTTCTGGTTATGCTCAAAGTCTTCGCTTCGTATGTGATTTTTGTCTTGGCTATGTAAGCATCTATTGCACTCACTTAGAAAGTCACATTCACTATGCTGCAAGCATCGTCTCGATCAATGAACAACCAATCATGAGTGTTGCACTTGTAACTTGCACCATCGGTCAGTCATGTTGGACGTGTGTGTCTGGATGGTTTGAGTCATTTCATTGTCGAGTCATGTTAGTGTGTGTTTGTATGGTCATCTATGCATATTTCGATTTTTCACACATTTATTCATTTTTGTTGAAGTTCAGATGACCAGATTCTCCTGTGACAGCCAGACCATCATCTTGCCATCGACTCAATCGATTGTCAACCATAATAGTGTAGAATAACTAGGCTAGTCTTTTCAAGTTGCGCTACCCACAAGTGATTCAATCAACTCTCATTTTGGTCAGCTGGTAGTCACCCTAGGGCTAACTCCCCTAAAATATTGTGCAGAGGGCACTGACCTTACTCACTCAATTGACTGAGGAAATTGCGTAGATAGGCCGAACAAACACCAAGTGCCCATCCTTGTCTCCCTCATAAAATCTCGTAATTCTCCTAGCCAGTCATCCCAACAGTCGACTGACATCTCATATTAGAATCTATGCATTTTTCATGAATAGGTCTTCCACTGCCCAGCAATCGTCTCAGCTCAAAAATTGTGCAGAGATGATCAGCAGGCCAAAATCCTAGCCTTAGTGTAGTTTCCCCTGCTAGCAGCTCCTAGCAGTAGTTTGCCAGTTCCCTCCAGGTATTGCATAGTTTCGGTTGCCAAATACTAAGCAACCAACTGCCAAATCCCTCTAGGAATTATACAATTTTCACTGCCAATGACCTTAGCAGCCAACTTCTAGTTCCCTCTAGGAATTGTGCAGTTTTGGCTACCAATCTCCCAGACAGTTCCTCCCATAAAACTGCTCAATCCCTACTTGCTGTCCCTCCTTACAGCCCAACCTATTCCTCCATAAAATTGTGCAAATTTTTCCCTCTAGCCCCTGCTACCCACTCATTCCAGAAACTATGCATATCTTTCCTACCTTGCCTTCATGTAGTTTGGACTATCCCTCCCAAATTTTGCTCAATTTTTCCTTCTATCCAAGCCGAACCTTGTAAACAGTTACTCTCCATGTGGACTTTCCATCTCGATCACTCAGTGACTCTTATGTAGTTTTCATTAGCAATGCATGGAGCCATCATCCTGCTTAACAACCTTGCTACCTCTCCCAGTGACCTGCATCCAGAATGATCATGTGGCATGGTAGGCTAGGAGGTTTTAGATTTGAGCTCATCTTGTCATGAATGACTACAGGTACAATTAGACCAACAAACATGTAAGATGATGAATGGGATGAATGAAGGGAGCACATGCAGAAGGATAGGTTCACCAATAGATGAACGAACAATGCATGCAAAGAGATGTGCTCACCAATGGATGAACGGACTAAGATTCACTTTCACGAATAGATGATCTTGTCAAGCCTTCCAACATGCAAGCAAGGAGCAACACGCAAAAGCTTCATCAAGAAAACCAAAGACCATCGAAGACTTTGTGCACCTTTCCATGTGGACGTGAAGTTCTTATACACCATGAAGACATCCATCACCCAAAATAACTATAGCTCAACATGCATTCCAACAACAACGTTATTATACAACCACTATCATGTCGAGTCATGTCATGAGTCATGTTTCCCACATATCTACTATGGGCTATGTTGTCAATCAATGTGATGTAATGTGGAAGTCTAAGAGACCCACTTGTTGAACGTAGAGTCATGTAATTTGAAAAGTCATGGAAGTCAAATGGTCATGAGGGTAGTTGAACAACCACAAGGGTCAGTTTCATGCTTTGCTATAAATACCCCCTTATTTGTACACGCAAAGGACCTTTTCACCTCAACTCCTCCAATATAGCTAAGAGAGTTTGTAATCGTTTCTTTGAGGAGTAGTTAGTGGCTCCAATGCCCCGCACTGGGGTTAGTGATGTATGGTGTAATGATGTGTCTTGGAACTTTCACTTAATTCAAAAGCTTGCCAATAGGTTAACACATTTTCACACATGTATTGTAACTGTTGTAAAACTAATATTTAATGATTGTGATGTATGTTGCTTTAACGTGTGTTTTACACCTAAACTATTTCACTTGTTGTAATACATAAGATGTCAATGGAAATGTGTTGTATATGTTGTTAACACTATCTTGCCCATGTAGTGTACTCTCCTGGACACAAGACAGAGCTTTCACATGAAACTTCTTGTAACAATCATTTCACTCATTCAGACTCATCTATTCAGTGTTGTACATTTTATCTTACCTTGTGTGTTGTGACTGTCGCATCCATCTGGACTGCTCCACTAGAAGATGTACACATCTTGTTGTGTTGTCTGTTCCTAGCTGAGTTGAGACTTTATCCCAACCAACTTGGAACTCACTCCCACCCTATCCCTCTATAGTGAAAGAACCATTGACACAAGTGATACTTACACTCACCACACACGTGAACCTCACTTCTCGAAGACAAAGGAGACCACTCTCATGTGCTGACAAGCAAGAGTTGACACAAATACTTAAGACATTGGCAACCGGGCCATCATACTGGATGGGACTCCCACACTAAATGGTGTGAGGTCTAATTGGGACTTCTTATAGGGGTGATCCCCTAAATGTTGGCAGGTCTAGCATCTTCAACAAAAAATAACAAGTGTTATCCCTTCTCAACAATGATTTCTTCAAAATTATAATTTGCAAAGTAAAGAAAGAATACTAAAATTAGTATTTGGCCCTTAGTTCCAAAGATACATTTTCCTATGTCACGATAGGTCTCAAGTGTTGGTTGACTTTCCAAACAACATTTTAAGAGTACACTTGTGTAGCAGGAAAGTACTAAAAATATGAATAGCAAACCCAGTCCCAGCTATCATCCTTTTTGAATAGCATATGGAGTTGTTAAGATTCCATGACCACATAGCATATTCATTTCTGCAAATTGAGACCACTATTGTAGTAAGAATTTTGCAAACATGTCTACTTTTTGTTAAGAATCAAATCTATTTTAAGTTTCTAGGTTTACACCAAATAAAATTATGCTATTGGGTTTTTTAATCTTTCCATTGATATTGAAATTGTTCTTCCTGATCAAGTTACTTAGCAATAGCTTAGTTGATTTCTAAAAATTGATTAGGACCAGATTTGATGTGAAATAATTTTTCATATCAAAATCAGTAAAACTGATGCATAGTAACAAAAATGAAGCAGGTTGTACGGACCTTTTAGTAGTGATTGTCCAAAGTTGTATTCATGGGGAATTTGTAATTCATGAACATTTTTGAATGTCAGTTTGTCATGTATGGCCTTTTTTGGAACCAACCTTCTTGGGTGGACTTGGGTAAAGCTGAATAGTTGTACATGTCTATAGATTTTCTACAAGCAAATGTAAAAAACTATAAAAATACACAACTAGAATTTAGCTTGCTAATATTAAAATATTTGAATACATTGATACATTCCTTCGATTCCTTTTGATGAGTTGTTTCAACCGCTGTTTATTATAATTATTAGTTAATAATTTTGTTGAAATTACATCACACTAACATTAAAGACTAGCTTATGAGAAATACTCATAGGTAGAGTAGTGAGTTCACAGTAAATAGACCACCATAAATACAAATTAAAATCACTATTAGTAACTTAGTACTAAACCAGAGATGTATAAATTCTTCACACTTAATCAAAGTGTTCTACTAAAGAGTAGAAAGAATAGTTATTCAGAAGCCACATGTAGTAAGGCTTAATAGTGTGGTTGGTGGATCCAAGTTAATTGATGGATTGAACCCCCAATGTTTGATGCTTTCGCTGAGGTCTTGACATGTTGTTGGATTATTTTTCCAAGGCCGATACTCAACAATGGAGTTGTCCTCACTGATTTTTCTTGCCATTAGAGGAAATAAACTCCACTCTTTATAGCTTAATAGTCCAACACTCTAACTTTTGAATTGGGAGACAAGGATGAAGGTGAAAACATTTATGCACTATGAATTTAAACATCCAAGGATTAGCTATACTCCAGAAACAAATATTTAAAAATTGAGCAAAAAATTAAATATTGTTAACTAAGGGATGAATAATCACTAGTCCAATGGAAGATATCGCCACACTTTTTTACTATGCACCGAACTCAGCCAGCAATTGTATATGGCCTTTATTATTAGTCAATTGTCTTGAAGACATATTGTATTCTGGGGATTGGTAACTTTAGTGTCCAAAGAGAAGACATTCCATGGTATATTGTCCAAAAAGGATGGTGTAACTATTTTGTTGCAATTTGAAGAAAAACGTCTGTCCTGACTTGCTATTGAATTTATATAGAGTAGAGGTCAATTAACATATGGGTTTTATGTTTTTTTTTATTTCTAGGTTTCTTATAAAATCAACATTTCCCCAGCCCTCTGATAGAAGATGGTGTCCAAAAGCTTGGGGCCTCTCTAAGAATCTAAATTGCATTTAGGCTATAGATGTTATTGAAATTTGAAGGTGTACAAACCCAAATTTTATGGGAGAACACTACAAATTTACACTCTTACACTTTGGTAACCCTCTTATCACTTGGTTCTAGTGAATCCGAAGAGATTGCACATTATTCTCCATACAAAAGTAGATTTTAGACTGGACTAGTCAAAGGTTCAAACTTTAATATTACATATAATCTCCTCAAACTGGACCAAACAAAGATTCAACATTTAATACTACATCTAATCTGACGAGTTCTTCTTTGTAGCTAAAAGTTAAGAGGTATTCTATGGATGAGTTCAAGTGTAGGAGGAATTTTGTATACTCGATAATTTCTTCATGACCAATATGATGAGAATAATGTTGGTTAAGTCACTTTGTATTTCTGTCAAACATTTGTTGGCAAATGTCCGATATATGGAAATATGATTCCTAGGTTATCGATTGAGCAACACTAGTTAGAAACGACCTACAATTATACAAAAAAAAATGGGGATTTTAATGGCAAGAAACTATTTTATATTGCATCTACTACATCTTCGCCAGAAAAACAAACCAATGAATTCTATTGTTGGAGATTGGAGCTTGTCTTGGGTTTTATGTTGTGATGGTTTGGATCTTATTGCCTTCATTCCACCTATCTCACTTCAAATAAGAAACAAGATTCAGGATGTAGAGGATACCAGTAAATTGGGCCTTGATGATTACATACCTCACTTATATATTGAATAGATGCAACTAGAAAAGCTAACAACTAAAGTTATTGTGTTTCTAGATCTGTTGATGCCTAAACTAATTAGTGATCCTACTTGTTGCAAGTCTTATGCACTTAACAATGTTGTCTCCTCTTGATGCAAGCCACCTTGAAATTACATGAGGATAAAGGACACAAGCATTATAAGTAGAGTTGTATGCTAGTAGTTTGCATTATATCACATTTCAATTCCAACTTCATTTTAGCTTGCTCAGAGTACTAGGATTTAATTTTTCACTTACTTTCTACATTATATTTTTATAACAAACACAAAAAACTAATATAAATTGTAAAACTCATAAAATGAATCCAGCATCTAGTGCCACAAACTTGGGATCCACAAATGAGGATGGGAACCATACATTTAGTGTTTTTATCCTAGTTACTTTTTGTTTTATGAAAGTCAAAAGCCTACATCAACAAGGCTATCTAAAGTCCAAGGAAGAAGTGAACTACAAGCCATTTCATAATTTTTCATGATTTATATGCATTGACAAAAGATATTGCATATAATTAAGAAAATAATGAAATTCAACACCACAAATAAAATAAAATAGGTAAATAATTTAGTTATATGTGACAGCTTAAAAAGCATGTAAGTCTTCCAAAAAGAAGAACAAATCATGTTGCATGCTCAAAAGTCAATGTAATGCTATAAAAGTCATCACAATGCATTGAAAGGAACCCTACAACGATGAAAGTCAATGAATAAAGAAAATTTAAATATTTTCACTGATCTCAGGAGACCTAACTTCTTATTTGCACATAAATGCTCAACTCTATCACTGTCAGTATGTCATGAAGCAACATAAGTGCATCTAAGGATTAAAAAAAAAAGGTGAATTATACATCCATTGGATCTCCCTTTTCGATGAGGATTGTGACTCCAAGTGACGTTGAACAAAATCATAGCATAAAATAGTTATAATTTCCTTAGTACCTTTCAAAATCACAAGTATGATACCAATTCAAAACTGGCATAAAAATTTGGCTTCTAATGTCAGACTTCAATCTCGTTCCTAGCAAAATAAAAATTTGACTTGCAATAACATATCTTGAGGGACAACCTCTTGAGGTAATAACACCTACAATACTGCACAAAATCAATACTATGACTGCAATGTGGAAATGGAGCCAAAATTTTGGATCTTGCAGCTTAAATGTAATTAGCCACACTAGTGAAAAAATATCCTTGTCATAATTTTTTTGTTGTTGTTGAAAGGAGTAGATCTAGTGGAAGTTGAAAAGTGAAAACCTCAATGAGACATGGTATATAGATCTTGATTGTAAGAACTCATTAGTGTTAGATATTATTGCAGTGTGAGATGGGAACCTTAAGAGGTGACTTGATATACAGTTTGTAATCATTTAAGTCTAATACTAATTGGAATATGCACAATTAAGAAAATATAAGATATTCACACAAGAAAAGAACAAAAGAAAGTATGCAAATATGAGAAACTATTGTTAGAACCATACATGTATATGTACCCACATTTTTATTGAAAAGTGGTCAATTTTGAACATGCCTCCAATAAAGTACAATAAAATGGGTGAGAAATCAATGTATATAAAGTCACCCAAAAGAGATAAGGTGAAGGGAAAACATAAAAAGTACATATCATGAATTGATACCAATTGATATGTGCACAACACTAGCAGATTGGAGAGAGACACTCACACTCTATGCCTACACTAGATATACTCTTCTAGTCCCATTGGCCTACTTTTGATGTTTTTTGTTGGACCTTCATAAAGTTATCGATCTTATTATCTATCACACATAGAAAAGAACAATACAACAAATATGCAAGAATGAGAGGAGACTATTAGAATTGTAATTATATATGTGCACTCATTCATATTAAGTGTTGAATTTCGATGAAATCCTGCAACTACTTCAATAAAAAATATGAACTAATGGCAACAAAAAATGGAAACCAAATATTATTTTCTCTAAGACATAATTTATCAACACCAGAAGCAATGGAGTTAAAGACAAAGATAAAGACATAATCCCACAGATTAAACACAATAATTTTTATAGGGCTCCCAACTAGGAAAACCCTCTCCTTGTTATAGATTTTATTAAGAGAATTCGAAGAAATCAGATTTCTTTATAAAGAAATATTATTTTACTAGAAAAGGAAAATTCTTCTCACATCTTATACTAAGCTGGAAATAATCTACAAATAACCCGAACAATCTCCTCCTTGCTTGCACAATTGCTACAGTCCAGGGAAGGTAGGGATATCCCTCAATGTGGCAATGCATTAAACTCAATTGATTCATTGGGTGCATTAAATATGAATACCAACACATTACCATCTAAAAACTAGTATGAAATGCACCTGAAGAACTCACTGGTATGTAGGTCTAGTCAAAGTTGGGGTAGCCATCAATGCTTCCTTTAGGTAACAATTCTCTAAAATCTAGGTGGTGCTAGTCAACCTTCAACAAAACAATTAATTTGATCTAGTTGATGCACTAGGTTCGTTGAATATGAATACTAATAGATCCCCATCTAAACCTTGGTTTGATATGCAACTGGAGCACCCATTGATTGACATTCCAAGTACCAGTCTGGTATACATGAACACTTTCTCTAGGTAACAATATAAATAAAAGAGGTGGCAAGTGTGAGGGAGATCCTCATTAATATTGGATGAATATCTAAATTGTCATGTGCTTGGAAATTTGGAACATCATCCAATAACAAGGAAGTAGATTACCCATTTCTCCAGTGGCTAAGGTTAGAAAAGGAAATTGAAAAAAATATCTGGTAACAAATTGTCTTGGGGGCTCTGGCATAATTATTAAGTTAGTGATCAAGAAACTAAGTCTGGTTGATCACAGACTTACCTCAACTCTGACATGAGCATAAACTGTGTTAAGGAGACATTATTATCAAGCTAACTCACTAGATAGCAAGGAAATAATATTGAAAATCAGAAGATTTATATAAATCGTTCTCTAGCCACCTCAAGCTATTCCACAATTCCTCCCTTGCTAATTAAATGTCACGTACCTAAAATGTATAAGGAAATGTGTCCATCATGTGCAAGCCCATCCATCAAGACATAGCAATGAACATGAAGAGACTTAGAGCTCCCTTGTACATGTCTAAGGTAGGGTTGCTAAGTGGTAATGAAGGTTTGCATTTAATTCGCCTTGAGCCAAGTTGGATAATGGACAACTCATCCTTAATTTAGTGACAAGAAGATGGGCATATCTACATGAATTCAACAACATTCTTTAGGTTTGATTTGGTTTTCACTTTTCACTTTGCTTGTTTTTCTTCTGTCAAGTAAAATTTGTGGTTATAATTTGGTTTCTCATATATCTAATCTCTCTAGATATGGACATACTACTTTTGAATTTGAAGTTCGGAGATTTGGACATTTGAGTTTAAAGCTTTGTACATTACTCCATAGAATTGGGCTTATATGTTTATTTGGCCTCTACATCCAATCTTGATTTTCGTACAGGTAGTTGTTCTTATTAACATTTTGTTCATGCTTTGTTTATTGATTTTTGTTTTTATCAGGTAATGGATGCTTTCCCAATGTTTATACTCTATTTCTGGGAATATCTATTTGTTTCTAAGCCCCTAGGGAATGGTACAAAGAGAGTTTTACTACACAACCTATTTTCAAATTGTGGTTTTGAGTCATGCCTACTCACTAGAAGAGACATATTTATTTAGAGCCTTCTCAATCTCTATCTATACAATCTTCACCCAGATCTAGAGGCGTATCATCTATGTCTCATAGAAGGTCAAATTTATTAGAATTAAGGAGGATTCTGTGGAAACATGAAGACATGGTAGATGCTAACAAACCTTCCATTCTCACTCCCATTTCCATATTTAATGAATATGAGTAGAAATGAGACCTGATTGATGGTCTAGGGAAATAGACTCAATACGTGGGTATCCTTGGGAAATCTACATGTGGAGACATAATACATGAGCATCTTTAGGCAATTTAATAAGTACATGGGTAACTTTGGGAAATCTACCTATAGAGGATATCCATAATACAAAGGAAATTGCATGATATCCTAAAAGGTAAGGTTCTCAACACTGGTATACTTCCATATTGTTCATGGAGGATGAGTGTCTAGGAGACACAATTTTGTGGAAAAATGAGGCAAACTCAAAAATAAGCAAAATAAATGCTTTACATAGTTTTTTGGATGTTTTCATCTTTGAGCAACATTCCTTCCAATTCTCAGAAACCTACTATTTGAATATTTCTTGAGGTGGAGCCCTTCCAATAAAATATGTAATGAAAATAATGGTTTTTTTTTATCATTATGCTTCAGGTGAAATCATTATAGCTAGATATGTAATTAAATTAACAGTTTCTGACATAGAAAATTTTAGGGGCGAATGTTCGCCCTTTGGCGAAATTAAGGGGTTTTAAATTTTTAGTGGGCAAATATTTTGTATCATAGTACAGTTTTACAAATGACCTCAAATAACCCACCTTATTTTAAGGGAGAGGGTAAAATGGAGTGTGATTATCCATCATACTGGATGCTTAAAGAGCTCTATGAGTTCTAAGGGCCTGGGTTTTGAGATGGTATTTTTTCAAGGCAGGTGAAGAGTTGATACAAATTATACATAGAATAATAGGTTGACCTAATACATCTTGCAAAGATCCAAAATTCCTTCTAGCCGTTAATTTTCATATGTTGTTATTTTCTCATCACAAGTCATAATTTTTCATTATTTCCCTTGTTTCATTGTTCTACGTTATTTCTTTATGAATCAAAGTAATTGATATTCTAGTAATAAATAAATATGAACTATTAACTATAGAATATTTACATAGATAGAATCTTGTATCATTCCTTGACATAGATGTTTGGTTAATGATTATAAAGATATTTTTTAGCATGCTAGCTTCCCAAAACATATATCCTTAATATATAGATGAAAATTTGATAGTAAATTTGCAAATAAAAACTTAGACTTTCCTCTATCTATATGCGTCTTAAAATGACTTTAAGCACCTAGAATTCTAGCAAATTAAATTGATGTATTGGTTGTACTTGTTCACAAAATTATTTCATAACCAAAATTCTACTACTAAATGGGTTGGTTAAAGTTATTAATAAATCACATCATTAAGCTAAAAAAGATGAAATGCAATACCGAATAATGACAATACTTTAACAAAAGATGCTTCCTGGTAAATAATTTTATCAAGATATAATAATTGATGTCATTTGATAGCAATCTATCACTACATATTATTCTTATGATGCTATCTGACATGTTGGTGTAGCAACTGAGAAATATTTCAAACATATTTTGACTAACCTTCCTAAACCTGGTGGAAGTTAGTTTGGAAAGTATTACAACATTACAACTCTAAATGATCTAAGGACATGTATCTTCATTTGTTTCATCCAACAATTGTTTGAGAAACTATCTTTTGTAGCACTAAAATGTTACTTTTACTCTAGAAACCACAAATTAAGCATCGGTTTTGTCACTAGATACTGTGATTTCTTGCTCAGATTACATTTGTGAGATTCAATAAGTAGTGTTTTAATTTTTAAAACTTTAGCATGGTGGATACAAAGCTCTAATTAATAGTAGTCACCAATGATCCAAGTGCCCTGTCTTATGGTATTTATCTATGATTGAATGCCTTAAGTAGCTTCAAGTGTAGATAATTCATTTAGTAGTGTTTTTATTCATGTTTTGTTTATATAGCCCTATTTAATTTCAGTTGTGCAGGAGTGTATGAAGAATCATATTCATGAGTTGCTTAAAGGAAGGGTTATAAAAGGTGTTAAGTAGCTTCAATTGTAGCTAACTAATTTAGTATCCATTTTATTTCTATGTTGTGTGTATATTCGTAGTTGATTTTAGTTCAATGCATGGATGTATGAAGATCTTATTCATGAATTGCTTCAAGGGAGGGCGATAAAAGGTTAGGTTTTCATCATAATTTAGTGTATTTTGTTTAGTAAAATGTGTTGTCCTTGACATGAATGAGAAAAATATTTACTCTTCCTAAAACTATAAAAATTAATCATGTTGCTTCTCAAAGTTTATTCAATATTAGAACCCATGTATAAAATCAAGAGAAAGGTACATATACAAAACACTAAGTAAGTTTTTCCATGATTGGAAAAGTCGACAACTCAAGAGCCTATCCAAAGAGAGTGAGAGAGATATATTTGATGATTAACTTAATGGTGTCAAGGCCTCCTAAGTTTGATGGCTGAGGGTGAGGAGGGTGAGATGGGAACTGGCTCACTGTTGGATTGTTCACGAAGCATCAGGGTGGGGGGGGGGTGGGGCACTGTTAGTTTATATAGCCATTTCTTCTAGAGGTTGAGCTATCTTGTTGCATCCAATGTCTACTTTCTTCATCTTTGGAACTGTAATTTATAATAATTGTACATATTCTTGCACATCTGGTGAGGTTAAGAAAAATATTTTTTATCTAATGACTCACTTGGCATATTACTGAGACTTATATGGCATACTCTTCTTGAATCCATCCATGACTACTTTGTTTTTATTGTTGGACTATGTTGTTGAAATTAAAATTACCGAGGTTCACATAGTTAACTTTCTTGAAATTAAAATAACTCTATACTCAATGTTTTTGGTTATTTTTCAAGTAGAGCATGGTTGGTGTTTGGATTTATCTATCATTTTTGTAGATAGACTACCTTATTGTGTCATAATTCTTCTTGAGTTAGCAATTCACAATTGTGATCATTTTCAAGTCATGAAGAATGACATGGAGAAAATTCTTCATTGGGACAATACTTCCCCAAAGAAAGTTGAAATTCCTTTTAAACATCCTCGTGTTATTCTCCAAATGTTTTTACTGGCATGGTTGCCTCATGCATTTTCTTCATTGTTGGTTATTAGACATGATGCACTGCAGATTTCCTTGTTCTGGTCATTTCTATCTGAGTATAATTAACATTTTGGAGAGTTTAATACTTAATTTGGCATTGATTTTTCATTTTTACCTTTTCAGGATTTCACTGGTGTGTCAGCAGTTGTTGATCTTGCTAGCATGTGTGATGGTATAAAACGACTTGATGGTGATCCTAATAAGATCAATCCTTTGGTAGGTTATTTGCTAAGAAAAATTTATCTCTATTAACTGAGGCTTCTGTGAGAAGAGTTAATTAGGGATTTTTCTTCTAGATCCATCACATTATTATTTAATTTTGTCAATGCTTCAAACCACATGTGAACATTTTGAACCAACTAATTTGGTTCAAAACATTGACAAAATTAAATCTTAATGTGATGGATCATGAAGCAGAATATGGAATTTGTATCTCTAATATTCTCAATGTAATTACTTACTCAATGCCACCAAGGTAGAGATGGAATTATTTACGGTTTGTTGCTATTGCAGTTAAGCATAATATTATTTTTTAAGACAATTGTTTGTTTGTTTCCATATTTCCCCATATTTCCCAAATTGGTTGAATTATAAGAACTCTAGTGCAAATCAAACAACAATTGGCCCTCCTTTAGATAATGCAATTTATTAAAAGAATTAGTTGAAAATCTAAACAGACATTCACTTTCAGTGACCTCTAATAAAAGGATGTTAGACCAATCAACAAAGATGAGTTTTTGGTGGACTCTAATTTGATGATGTTAGACCAATGTGAGAATAAGGACAAGAACACAATGATTCAGATGGTGAAAGAGATGGGAATTGGAGAACAAGAGTCAACATGCAATGACACGGGACTAGAGGAAGTAGCATGGCATCTGATTTTTGTTTACTATAAGTTTTCTAAAATAATTAGTATTTTAGGAATCTATTATAGGTATTATCTTCCTCTTTTGTTGTGTATGATAAGGATTAAAGCTTTCTACAAAGCAACAAGAATAACCTCCATACCACACTCCATAAATTAGAGTTTATGGTGCATCAAGAGCTCCTCATCTGCTACCGTTATATTCCCTGAACATAATGGTTTTGTTGGAAATATCATATCATACATTTGCTCATCGAGTGACAGGTACTCTTCAGAGGGAAAATAGGTCAATATGGCCTAAATTTCCTATAAGGATCAGATACTATGGAGTTGATATCACAATCCAAGCAATGAAAGAGGCTAATGAAATTGAATCATATCATTTTGGAGGGATAAGATTTAGGATACATGATCCTGAAGTCGCGGTTCTTAGTAATTGTGTTTCTATCAACCAGATGTGGTCTTATATTCATGAGAGAGATATTGATGAGGAAATCTTCAAGAGATGAGGTTAAAGAAAATCTATTTCAAGGACCTTAGAAGAAGGAAAAACAAACTCATGCTTCACATATTCTCAACCTCCAAGAAGAAGCTTGAAATCTCCAGAGGGCGTTAGAACTAGTGAAGGAGATGAAGGAAGCAGATATAATCAAGAGTGAGATTGAAGAAGAGACCAACAAAGGAGGCAGAAGAATAGAGATGATGATCAGGTGGATATTGGTCGCCACCTACCTATGCCACTTGGACCACATTCATTGTTTCTTTTAGTTTTTATGTTTCCTTATTTATCGCATAATTTACTTATTTTGACAGTTATTCGTGTCCTGAACTTAAGGAGCTATTTTGAGGCCCTAAACAATGTTTTTTGAGAAAACTAGGAGAAAAATGGGTCATAAACTGATGTTGCTCATTGAAAATTTGTAGTCATCGGATAGATATTTCTAATGAGGTATTGTGCATGTCAAATGGAGATTGTATGCCAAAATTACAACCCCAGGAAGTTGATGTACCAATTTACCCAAACGAGACCCATAGTTTGGTGCTTCATCTCCTAGGGTTAGGTTTTTAAAAGTTTAGGGTTTTCCATCGTTTCTCAACAATAAATAGGCCTTTGAGCCTCACTGTAACATAGTTCAGAGGCATGTAGTCGCCACATCTCTTCTTAGAGATAAGCTAACATCGCCCGAGCTAGTATTATTTCCATTCTTTTTGTAATAATTTTTTAGTATTTGATATTAATGAAATGAAGTGTTATTTCTACTGCATCTTTGTATTTATGGTTATATCTATAATTTTTTGCATTCCTATTTAAATCTGAATCAGTGGTATCAGAGCAGTCTGGTCTTTCTCTATTTTTATCTGCATGTCCCCAATGATGTCGGGATATAAGGAGTTTGGGCTT